>SMJT01000024.1:2387167-2447450 GCA_004349715.1 Crucihimalaya himalaica | reverse complement strand
TCAGGTCGCTCCCCGTAAAAAAGGGAGAATTTACGGAGTCGGTTCTCTGCAATCGCAGATCGACTCGTGCACTTCTTCTTCCTCGGGAGCAGCAGAAGCGGAGTCCGCCGCCTACCTCCAGGGCATCATTGAGTCGCAGGCCCAGCTGATCGTGACTCAGTCTGAGAAGATCTCGAGGTTCGATAAGATGTTCAGCTATTTGGCGACAAAGGATCCGGTGCTAGCACAGATGATTCAGGACCCTGGAGACACATCTACGAGTAGGACCGAGACCGGGACCGAGACCGGAACCGGAACCGGAACCGGATCCGGTCCATCGGTTCAATTTTAGATTCTCGTTTGTATAATACATTTTAGTTTCTTTTAATTTTAATGTTTCAACAATTTAATTATATTTATAAAATTTTAATTTTGAAAAAAATTTTTATTTATAATTAATAAATTTATAATTATTAATTATTATTAATAATTAAATTTTTTAATTATTATATAAATCAAATGCCGCCGCAATTCCCTCGCAATTTGCGACGGTTTTGGGAGGGAAATAAGAACCGTAGCCTCGCAAGTCCGTCGCAAATTGCGACCCCATTTAGAAATAGTTCCACGCAATTCCGTCGCAATGTTTCCTCGCAAATCCGAAGCAAGTATTGCGACGTGTTTGCGGGTATAATTGGTAACGCATTTTGCTATTAATTTGCGACGCGATAGCAACCACGTTTTTCCCTCGCAAATTTGCGAGGGATTTGCGACAAAAATTGATTTGCGAGACGGGATTTGCGACGGAATGGTGCGTCTCGCAAATCCATCGCGAAAGGCCATTTGTGACGGAATTGCGAGGTATTTCTCCATCGCAAATGGCATGTTTTCTTGTAGTGTAAGCACCTGTAGGAATCTGCTTCATCGGATGCATCAGTATAATTTTCACCTTTAACACAGACCCCATAGTTGCATGTCTTTCGGCCAGCGTCGTGATTATGTGTATGAAACAAAAAGCCTCTTGTAAAATACATTGGCCGAATTTTTGACCTTATTCAAAGGCCCGTGAACTCTCTCTTGAACCCAAGTAGGAAATAGATTTGTGGTGTTCCAGTAAGTAACCTGCATATTTTTATAAACAATAGTGTCAATATATATTAGTATAAATATATGCATAGGAGTTATGAATATTATTTAGACATACATATTCTTTCACCCATAAATGATACTCGTCAGCTCTTTTCGCAGAGAGTTCTTTTTCAAAATGTCCTCTATATTTTGCAAAAATAAAATCTTCGAACATTCTATACAAGACCAACACAAATATGAGAAATCATAGTGGATTATACATATTAAAAGGCAAGCTGAGAGAGGCGCCAACTTATATACCTCTCAATTGGTTGAAAATATTCACAATTTCGTAAAACATATGCATGTGCACATTGATAGTCTCTCTCAGATAGCCATATTTCATGTATTTCTCCACTTGGACGGCCTACATGAGTAAATATAGAAGGTACTCCAGGAATATGATATACGGCGACTTCACCTTCATCGAATCTTGTTAACCTGACAAAATCAATGAAAAGTTAGTCACATTAAGATAGATATCAGGTGTGTATACATGTTATATGGCAAAGTGGACATGTGAATGATTTTAGTATTTACTTTGATTTTGTTTGTATATTCACAGCAAAGGCTGAGAAATAAGCAATGTCGTCATTGATATATGATTCAACAATCGATCGTGCCGCAAATTTTTTGTTCTTTGCTTTCCCTTGCAACTTTTTGAAAAACCATTCAAAAGGATACGTCTACCTATATTGGACAGGGCCTCCTAATTCAGCTTTGTAGGGAAGATGTATAGGCAGGTGTTCCATCACATCGAAAAAAGATGGTGGAAAGATCTTTTCCAAATTGCAGAGGATTAAAACTATGTTTTTTTTAAAAATTTGGAGATGACCTTTATGCAAAGTTCTCAAACATAAGTCCCAGAAAAATGCTCCAAGCCCTACAAAATATTCAAAAAGCATGAGGTTATACTATATAAAATAATATATAATCATAAATATATAGAATTATAAGTACATAATTTAGTACCTGACAACACAAGGTAGACATTCCGGTCTAGGAGTTCTGCAAAGATAAATGGAAATAGCCACTCCATAAAATCATGGTAGTCATGACTTTTCATGCCTGAAAACTTTCGCTTGTCAATATCAACACAAGTAGCTAAGTCTGACTAATAACCATCTGGGAATTTAACTGCATGTTTCACACATTCCAGTAAACTTGTTTTCGCTTCTTCTGTCAATGTGATGACTGGGAAAGGAGCATTACCATCACTTTCAATATGTAAGTGTGGCCGAGAACAGAATTTTCCTATATCCAATCTTGACATGATGTTGTCTTTTGATTTACCCTTCACACTCATAAGCGTATTCATGACGTTGTCAAAAAATTATTCTCTATATGCATCACATTAAGATTATGTTGGAGATTGAGGTCCCTCCAGTACGGCAGCTCCTAGAATATGATTTCCTTGTAACAGTTATGATGCTTCACATAGCCCGACATCTTCTTTTTGTGACCGTTTCCACCGACGTCCTTTGTTTTTGGTGGATTTACACCATCCAACCGCTCAGAATAAACTTGCTCACCAATCAAAGATTGAGGTGGATACTCTCTCCAAGCGTCATTTCCCTTCAGGAAGTCTTTTTTATTCCTCCTCAATGGACGACCATGAGGAATAAATCTTTGGTGACGATCAAACCAACATGTCTTCCTTCCATTAGGTAGATAAAAAGACTTTGTATTTTCCATGCAAACTGGACAAGACAATTTACCATGGGTTGTCCATCCGGATAAAATGTTATATGATGGAAAATCGCTTATCGTCCACATCAGCACTGCTTTTAGCTTAAATTTTTGATTCAAGGACACATCGTATGCATCAATGCCATTAGACCACAACTCTTAACTCCTCAATAAGCGGTCGGAGGAAGATATCAAGACTAGCTCGAGGATGGTTTGGCCTAGAATTCAGAATTGTAAGAAATAAATACTCTGTATTCATGCACATACGAGGGGGTAAATTATATGAAGTCAAGATCATAAGCCACATCAAATGATTATGAGACATGTCAAATGGATTGAACCCATCAGTACATAATCCAAGATAAACGTTATTGGGTTCTTCACCAAACCGAGGTTTTTGATCTTGAAAATATCTCCACTCCGCCCCATCAGAATGATTACCCATTTATCCCTCCTTTGCTTGGTGCTCGGCATGCCATCTCATTGCTGCTGCAGTCTTTTTGCTCTGATACATTCTCTTAAACATGTCAGCAATAGGTAGATACCACATACGACTGTATGGAACTTTGGTTCTACGTCGGTCGTTTTTAGTCTTCCATCTTTGTGCACCACAAAACTGACATTTATCTTCCTTCTCGTCATCTTTCCAGAAGATCATACAATTGTTAATACAAACATCAATTGTATGATATGGGAGGCCTAAACTGCGCGTCAGTTTTTCTATCTCGTAATGTGAACTAATTGACTTGTTTCCTACAGGTAAATAGTCTGTCAAGATTTCGCATACCGAATCCACCAACTTTTTACTCATATTATATTCTTCCTTATTCTTCATGACTCGAGCAGCTAAGGATATATGTGAGTGACGTTCACGACAACCATCGTATAATGGATTTTTTTGCACCTTCTAACAAGTCGTAGAATTTCTTTGAATGGTTACGTACTGGTTCCTCTGCATTCTAATAACTACCATCCTGATAGTTATCAAAACTGACGTTATGAAGAAATACGTTATGAAGAAATGCATCATTCACCATATCCACATATCTATCTTCTACTATATTACACACTTCTTCACTCCCACTAATATACGTCGTATCAACTTAACTCAATCCTAAATCCATATTAATTTCTTCTCCATGCTTCAAACATTATAATATGGCATAAATCCTCTGCTATAAATATGATTCCAAATTCTTGTCCTAGGATAATTTTCTCGTTCTTGCAAACACTACAATGGCAGAAAAATTTACCGCCATTACTTTGTGCCAAAGGATGGCTAGTTGCATATGTCATGAATTGCTCCACCCCTGCTATGAACTCTGTCGATAAATTCCCCATGTCTTCATCGAACCTCTTATAAATCCACTCCCAAAAATTAATGTAACTGTAATTTCTTGACATTATATAAGTAAATCAAAGCTTTTTTCTTATGTGTTTTAGATTGAATTTTTGTTTGAGATCAAATGAAGAGTAGAATTGGGGAAATATTTGATTATATAGACGATTCTGGCGACTACATAGCGACTAAACGACTTCTGAAAGGTGACTACATGTTGTAGTCGCAAAAAATTGGTACACCAACTCCAAACTAGAAACACATGTTTCACCGGTTTTGTGCAACTGATTAACGACTATTTTGCGACTCGCCGCGATAGTCGCATAATAATCGCCAATTTAGCGACTATTTTACGACTATTGTATTCCGTAAGCAAAATAGTAGAGTATTAGTCGTAATTAAGTGACTCGAAACAGAGTCACAACGTAGTCACCAATTTTAGTCGGTATTTAGACTTAAAATAGCGACTACGGTATCGACTATGCTGATTGGTCGTAAAACAGCGACTCAGTTACGACCAAGTAAGATTAGTCACCAAATAGTCGGTAAATAATCGCTAATTAGCCGCAACTTTTAGCGACTAATGTTTTAGTCGCCTTTTGTAGTCGGTAAATTGCTGTTTTCTTTTAGTGCAAGAAAGTAATTCTTAGACAAAAAATTTAATACAAATCCAAAGGCACTCGTTAATGGTCCCTGACAACAGCACCAAAAACTTTGAGTTTTAAATTTTTCCCCAAATGAGTGTCCAAGGTGTATGATAACACCGCTTTAGTAATTGGGGATCGAATAAACAAGGACCAAACAAATACACTATGGATTATAATAATTAAAATCTAGCTAGGACAAGAGATATGATTTTTCTTTTTCTTTTTTAATAATGAACATAAATAACGTAAAAGCAATGAATAGATATATTAAGTGATAGGGAATACTATAGGATTTCTAAACAAGCAAGCATGCATAATTGTGAGAAAGCATTAAGAATTATTTTCGAACTCAATCATAAACGTAAATTACCCTAATCCCTTAGTGATAACTACTAAACTAAACAATCCTAACAAAAACTTCCGTTTAATATTAAGATTAATAGCAAGCATTAAGCAAAAGACTTATAAGTTCACAAGGATTCTATCAACTCCCGTTGGCTAGAGTTACTATGTCCATCTAGTCGACATTCTAATATTTCATTTCAACTCCCGCTGTCGAAAAATATTTAAATGCATATCCAGACTCCCGTCCAAGATAAGTATTAACAACAACCTGGACGAAAAATACAATTATCATTCTCAATCCAAACATGCATGATAACTTATCTAAAGCATCCAAATAGGAACCCTACAAACCCAACAGAGAATTATTCAAACATAATTGCAGAAGATAAGCAAAACAAATATGAAACATAATTGAATTGCAAAATAAAATACAAAAGCTAAAATAAAACTCTAAAGTATTTACAATGATCTCTTCAAGTGTATTTTCTCTTCAGAATTTGATGATTATAAACTAGGTTCGAGCCCCTATTTATAGTTTTAGGAAGCCCTAAAATATTCTAAAAAGAAGCTTCGTTAAGGTTAGCCGATCGGTTCTTGAGCTCTTCTCAACCGATTGAAGCAAAGTGAAACCGATCGGTTGGCATTTCCGAGTTTATCCCCTTCTAGAACACTTAAAGCCCATTTTAAGCATGTTTCCACTTATTTCTTCTTCCAAGTCAGCAACCTGCAAACACAAAAAAGACACTAAAAACTATCTTAATCTCGGTGAAAAGACACAAGATTTAAACGCGAAAAAGACTCTAAAAGTTAGTAAAAACATGGGGTAATAATATTCTCTCTAATTTAAAACTTAAAAACAAGGCTTCCACCAAATTTTCTTATAGATATTTTTTATTTTCCAAAATTGAAATTTTGGAAAAGAATGAAATCACCCGTAAAAATAAGTATTTAATAAAATATTGTAATCGCCTAAACAAAATCATTCACCAATAGAAAATCATAACAAAGTTACAATAGTTTATTTATTTTGATTATATATAGTTTGATTTATTTATATTTGAATTAAGATTTATTTATTTTTAATCATATTTGAATTTTTTTTATTTTTCAAATCGACATAAAAACAAATTAGTGCTGTTATTTTTGAATTTTTTTCTCGTTGTTTTTAGATGATAGACATTTTTCAGAAAAATAGAAGAAAAAGAAACCAAAATTATAGAAAATTTTAATGATCATAAAATATATAAATAAATAAAATTTACGACAACCTCATAATAATAAAATAAAATAACTTTAAAAAATTAAAAAGAAGAAATGTTTTATCAATAGAAAGAAGTTAAAACTTTTTTTTCTCGTCAGAATGAAGTTAAAGCTATAATGGTGTTTTGAAAAAAAATATTTTGTTTGTTGAGAAGATATGAAACTATTTATTTGTTTATATATTTCTTTTAGAATTATAATTTGTTTTAATTATGGAAGTATATTCTTTTTAAGATTAATAATTTGTATATTTTTCTTGTAGAATTTCCATTTTCTAAATAATTGTATTAATTATGTGTATGTATAATTTCCATATAATAATCTTTAAAAAAATTTCATCTTTCACACGTGTCACGATCTTATGAGTTACTAACTTTTGAAAACATCACTTTATATAATAAGAAAGATACTATGGTGCTACCCGCATCCTGTGCGGGAAACAAATGGTACTTGATGATGATATTTTTGTCTCTGATGGTGTTTAATGTAATATCTCACGTCTGCAGATATATTTTATTACTTACTAGTCGTCAGTGATTGATTAAAGATTAAGAAATTTGAGCAATTGTTTATTGATTATAATTCTTGCAGGTTACGTTTGGTTCCAATATTACAATTGCATTTTAACATCCTTCATATTTGTAAGGACATCTTCGATGGATGCATGCATCATTTATATTTGTAAGGTATAAGTTTAAACATTGCATTCACTTTTTCTCCCCATATGGTGAGGAATTTGTTGAGTAATAATAACTCATTAGCATATTTCCCTCTTATTGCTCTGCAAAAGTGAATGTTTTTTCATTTTGGGTTTTATAATATTTGGTCATCCTTACACGAGAATAAATGGTAGAGCGATCGAGAGTATGACTTCCTACAAATAAATTTTTTATTATTTTCTAATTTTTCTTATAGTAATTTAGCTTTTAAAATTTTTTTTTTATAATAACCTTATTTGATCCAAGTAAAAAGGAAATTCAGAAATTATCATTTTATTTACTAAATATCGTATTCCTTTATATTTTTTTCGTTCCAATGTCAACATCTTGACACTTTATAATCTTATATGAATATAAAATAATGACACTTATATATTATAATTATCTCCACATAATTATAATAAAAATAGAGAATTTGTAGTAGATACCCTAAGACTAACAAATAATAAGTCCAAGGTAAGTGGCATTATGGTAGTAGATACCCTAAGACTAAAAAAAATCGAGCCGAGCTCGGCCTCACAAAAAGATGCAAAACATAAAAAAACGAAGGTACTAAACGCTGAGATAAGAACCCCGAATCATAGGAAAGCAAAGATAATGTTGAGATCCTACATAACCTTATTCTTCCGGTGCGCCTCCAATAGCTCATCTTGCGGATCACCCTCCCTCTCCTCGTTTTTCGCCAACTTCTCCTCACGCACTATGGGGTCACAAGCGAAGCGATGCTCAAGCTCTGTCTTTCTCTCGACAAGAAAAAGATTGAGCTCCAGGACATAGCCGTCGTAAACAAACCTTATCTAAAAACAAGAGAAGACAAAGTAAGAAAGGAATAATCATAAGAAAACCCACAACGGCGCGACTAACCGAGTCAAGAAACTCTTCGGCCTGCTCGGCGTCCTTCGCCTCGAGCATCAAGATAAAGCTAGGTACTTTGATACCAGAGGGACATAAGTCATGGACGAGTCGAGGACTTTTGCTCCAGATTCACACCAGGAGTCGGACATAAAGGGGTCGACGTAAAAGACCACATGACAAGGCAGTTAAGAATCTAAGAAAAAAAAAACCCTAACAACGATTAAAGAGGAACAAACACTCCAAAAATAGAAGAATAAAACAAGTACCAAAAAAAATGAAGAAAAGGCCCATTTATAGAAATAATGAGAAAGGCCAAAGGTCGCTCAGTGAATGCGCCTAAACAATCAAGGCATGCGAAATAAATACATGTAACCACCAATAACTAAATGCACCTATTCCCGAGGAAAAGTTTTAACTTCCTAAGAAACGCAACCCAACAAAGCATTTATTAATATGAAGGCCCAAATGGTCGCGGATAAAAGAAGATACAGTAATAACAATAAGCAATAAAAGATCTACTAAAAGGGTGTGAAAATCGATCAATGAAAGCAAAAATTTCGTACATGGAGTTAAGAGGACCGCAACAACATATGTGAGACGAGCACAACAGAAAAAAGTACAAAAGCAAGAGAAGAACTACGATCGTTCAAGGCTTCATTCCCGCATAACCAGGGAAAAACGGCTTGCCCTTGTACTCACAAGCAAAGCGACGAAAGCAATCCAGCATAGGAAGAACGCTTCCCAGGTCGACCGCAACCCAATTCTTTTGATGTGCCTCAAGACGCTGCAGCTTCCAAATCACAGCCACCGCCTTCACATCGTTCACCACCATCTTCACAGCAAACTTCGCTAGATTTTTCAGAAGGAGATCCTCCACAAGCGTCGCCCTCCTATATCCACCACGTAATGCTCAAGTTCCCCCTTGAAGCCATCAAGATACTTCTCGCCTGAAGGAACATAGAACATTTAAAAAAAAAAAAAAAAAAAGAAGAAAACAAAAGAGAGGTGGCAATGAGAAAACAGCCTGGATAAAACCTGACGGATGAAGCATCTAGTCGACGTGTATTAAGGTTTCCTAAAGAAAAATGAAAAAGCTTGGAATCAAGAGACCAAACGCTTTGTAATCATGGATGATTTGGGTGTTGCACTTCGGACAGGAAAGTGCCATCGTCTATAAGTATTCCATGCATATGTTCAGAAGAGGACAAGGGAAAGCGCCAGACGAACGCGACATGACTCAAAACACAGAAGCGTTGAGCAACGAAGACTGTGTTTAAGTATAAAAAAAATAACAAACAAAAGGAGAAGCGAGAATAAAGGAAAGGGGAGTAGAATGTTTTAAGGAAAGCCACGGAAAGGATGCATTTATAAGAAGGAAAGAGCGAAAAATCATGAACAGTGTGAACAGACGTCTAATCAGTGCGCCACTTACCAATGGCGACGATTCAAAGTCCTCAAAAGTCAAAACTTGTAAAAAGAAATCACATAGAAGATCTAAAAAAGAAATCGCAGACGGCGGGAGTAGACCATCCAATAAACAAAAAAGATATAGCCCTAAACAATTTAGTAATAAAAGCCCCCGTGGGCAAAAGATAAGTTCATAGAGAGGAGGGAAGCCACTCCAAGTTTAAAAAAAAAAAAAAAGAGGAGGAAGCGATCGAGAGTGCAAGGTTAAGACGCACCACGACCATCCACGCTGGCCTTGGCCATCTCCTGGGAACTATCTCCATAATCAACGCTTCCTTAAACATCTACCGTATGAAGAATATCTACGGCAAGCTCATCTGGAACTCTGACCGCATCAACCGCGGGTGGATCTTGAATTTGGATTTCCCTGACTTGAGCTTGGAGAGAAGGAGGATTCGGCCTAACTTTAGCGGAAACATGAGCAGAAGGATCAAACTATTTTTGCTCCAAAGTAAGATGCAACTCGACCCAGATCTCTATCGATCTCCTCTGGGATCAACGAATAAGAGATGAAGCGTCCACGAGCCTGTCGTACCAAAACGGTTGAGGCTTTGTTGCAATCTCGATCTTCAAGCCATCCCTCTCATTGTAAAGATTCTCCAAAAACTCAGGAGACGGGGCGAGCCCTTCATTCTATTCGATGATCGCCAAACAGTTGATAGTCCTGACTGCCTGACTAAGCTCGAGTCGAAGAGAGAGGATATCATCAGATTCATTAAACAACCGCTATATCTGATCAAGACAAGCTTGGAAATGCTTAATTACTTGTTGCAACCTGCTCGCGTGCCGCAATTACTTGTTGTTCCTGGGATTCCCTCAGACAAAACATCTCCTTATCGTGAAAATCCTCTAAGCGTTGAAAGCGAGTCGTCATCTCGGCCAGTCTCCCCTCAAGGTCGCCGGGACGAACAATGCACTCTTGCTCCATGTCTAGGAACTTTGTTTCTTCCATAGGCAACTCGTTCGTCAGAGCCTTAGCCTTGTCCACCTCATTCTTAAGACAATGATCGGGTTTTCGGAGCCTCATCCCCTTTCTGGTTTGACTTAAGGCACCGATCGTAAATTCGAGCAACGCGGTTTACCGTGTAAGCAGCCTGAAGCCACTTGAAGTTAGTACGAGCAGAAATATTTAAGACATGTAATCAGAGAACTCGACAAAGAATATAAAGATTTTGTACTGAGCAAAAACTTTGAGACATTTCTTCATAAGCCTCCTCGATATCGGCATTAGACGCATCAAAAATATTGGGCATTCCCCGATACTATAGACAAGTTCAGCACATTTCCCCTTATCAAGAATAAGAGGGAACTCCTTCCTTTTCTAATTAGAAACGAATGAATGGTATGCCTCAGTGGAAGGATCCACTCGAGCAGGAGACGATTTTGCTACTGGTAGAAGTTCCCAGGTCGACGTCTCCTGAATTCTCCCCTCGCTTCTTTGACCTAGCTTTCGCCGCTACTAGTGCAACAACTCTGCCAGAGTCTCTGTCTACTAACCTTGAAGAAGAAGACTGCTTCAATCGTTGCAAAAAATCAGGAGATTAGCAAGCAGACTTCCTCATCCTACTACAAACAGTAGTGGCTACAAAAGATAAATCAATCAAATAAAATAGAAAGAACAATGGGAAAGTAGAATTACAACTGAATCATTCTACTCAACCAACCTTTCTTGGAAAGACTCGTTCGTGTTTGACGCTTCTTTTCATATTCCATCGGCCACTCAAGTTCTTTTTATTCCCAGATCTTGTCAACGTTCTCACAAAAGTCAGGAGGATGGTGTAACACCCGCATCCGATGATTCCGTCGAGGATCATCAAGGATCCTCAAGAACCAACGAGGATTGTCCGAGGATCAGTGTTGGAATGCGTAGAATGATCAAGGATAAGGTTAAATAGTCTAAGGAAATCCGAATGTCTGAGAAAAATTGAGTCCACAAGCTCATTTCTGATAATTCTGCGTTGAATGGTTGAGGGAACTAGTGTTCGGACATGATATGTTCGGACAAAAAAGGAAAGGATCGGACAAGATCGGATAACGTTCGGAAAAATTGGATAATGTTCGAAGGAAATAAGAAATCTTTGTTAAAATCAGATAAGGTTCAGACCGAATCGAATAATTGTCAAGGATCCACGTTGGATAACGTTGGATCGGCGTTGGCATCCAGCATTGGCCTGGGCCATCGTCGAGGATTCATGGGCCGACGTCGAGGATTCATGGGCCATCATTGAGGATTCGTGGGCCAACTTCGAGGAATGTTGGACCAATGTTAAGGATTGATGGACTAAGTGTAAGGATTGAGGCTCGATGGACCAGCCCATCAAGAGTTCGGGTATCAAGTGATCAGTAGGGTAAATAATCACAAAAACCCTAGAGGTTAAATATTTGGAGTCGCTCCTCATTCTAAGCGGGACGAAGAAACTCGAAAGAAAAACCCTAAGTTAACTTTGTTGAGTTTTCGGAGCCGATTGTCGAGAAAGTTCAAGAGGTCATCGATAATCATCAAGGATTATGTAAAAGTGCCATCTTCCTCCTCTCACAATAGTCGAATAGGAACTTTGGGATAAAAAAACAAGTCAGGGCGCATTCGTCAAAAGGAGACTCGTACACATAGAGATATCTTAGAGGAGGAGTCCACAAATGGTCATCGGAAGATTGAAGATGAAGAGTCACGTCACAGAACATCCCCCCGAGTGATCAAAGAGCATCCAGATCTTCGTTGTTTGTCCCAGTCGGGCCGATAAAGCCCAAAGAGTCCCCTGGACCGAGAAAGCAGATGAGGTTAGCGAAAGGAAATATCATGTCAGTCTCGTCCCCCGAACCGCCGTTTTTAGATGAACCGTCTCCAAAAGAAGTCGACTGAGAATCTTCGGAGTCCCTATAAACAAGGTGTGAAATCTCCACTCTAAGGTACGACGAGCTGGATTCAGCGCCGTCTTGGCGTGATAGAGGCTCACATTGCGCCAATTTCTCCATAGGAGAGCTCGATCGCAGAAAAGGCAAGCGGATCTTGGGAGAGATAGAGGGCAAGCCCCCTTCCGAAGACCTTACACGATTTCCCATGGCCCCATGATTATAATCCTTGACCTAGTTGCGAGAAGAATCATCAATTGAAGACATGACGAACGAACAAAACTAAAAAGGGATACGACGACCAGAAAAACAGAGCAAATCAAAGGAAACAAAAAAACAAGAGAAAGTCCAAAGCAAGAAAAGGGGAATACTACCTTTGATCTGGACGAAGAAGAATGAGGAGAATGACTTGGGAGAAGAGTATTGGTAGAGGAAAAGCAGAAGACGAAGCGGTTTATAATAACAGCGGCAACTCGAGAAGAGACGCTTCACCTTCTCGAAATAAGCGCCAAAAAGCGGCTACTCGAGAAAAGACGCTTCACCTTCCTAAAAAGGAAACGACCAAAAGCAGAAGATTTCCCGCCAAAGTCATGCGAGAAAGGAAACCCCTTTAGGAGAACTCAAAGCCAAACCCTACAAGATAACCCGCGATATCAATGCAATTCAGGTTTTTTCAAACTTGCAAAGGGGGTACAGAGCTTCACCCTTCTGTATCTTTTGGGTCCAACTTAAGTCCAGCCCGGAAGAAAAGAAATCGGGGTTCGGCTCGTCATTCAAAAGCAGCGGTACGGCCGGTGTTCACATAGGGCGACCAAAACCCGCAAATGCACCCTTGACTGCCTATAAAAGGAGGGCCCATGAACAGTAAAAAGGAGGATCTTTTTGGGAGCAGAGCCACTCGTACAACAAAAGACATACGTCAACCTGGTAGCTAAACAAATAGTTAGACCGAATGTAGCTTTAGAGACAAATACTATAGCCAATCATTTGGTCTCCTTATTCATCTTTAATGACCCAACTTGAATCACAATAACCTTTATGAAGTCATGAAACCAATTTTATGATTCTTCTTGACCAAACCAATGATCTATTGGTCAAAATTAAGCAAACCAATCGCAACAAATCAGCTCCTTATCTCCTCCAAGACTTCAACTATTAGTTGTAGGAGTTCTTTTCTTCGTACAAGAAACTGCAACCGCACTTTTCTGAGCAGTATTTACGCAATCGCTGTATCAGCAGCTACTACGGTGAGTTTGACTGAACTAAATCCCAGTGCAGATAAGTCATAAGTGACAAATTCTAAAAGCGAACTCGCATCTCTTGTATTTGGAGTGACGTTCTCAATGTCCCAAAAACCAGTGAGAATCCCCATTCCTATAATTAGAACAAAAACCAATTTTGTTTTCATATACAAATGTTAAGAAATCAAAAACAGTTAGAAAACCTAATTTCTATTTTCATATTTCAACATATTAATAGAACAAATGCCAATAAACCAGTCAAGAAAACAAAAACAAAAATACTTTCATTATACCATCTTAAATAACAAAAAAATATAAGTTAATCAATGAGTAACTCATTTTCAAAATAAGGCTCATCTATTGAAAGATTCGTAAACTCCAAGACTCCGACATCTTCCATCGAATCAAATGTATCTCTACCAACATCCCACATCTTGGACTTTGCATCTTCATATTGATAAAAAAAAATTTGATAATTGTTGTGCATGTAAACTAAGTCTTCACAATAATTTGGATTCAACTTGTTCCTCCTAAATGAGTGAATAAATGAGTAATTACTCCAATTACGCTAAGCACAAAAAGATGAACTAGGTTCTCAAAGTAACTTAAAACTCCTTGGTTCCATAATAGCAATCACTGTAATGCATAATAAATCATCAAAAGAACCACTCCTCGTTGATAATAATGCATATTCTTCCATCACTCAACTATTCTCATCATCACTGGAAACAACAAAATTTTACTTTTGTTAGTCTCATTTCAATTTTATATATTATACAAGAAAGTGAGTCCATATTATTTTACATTAATTTCCAACTTTTTTAGATTATCACTATAAATTTGACATATATTATTATAATACAACATCTAATATCCCAATATTTCAATCTAAATCTAATGATAACATGACTATGAATCCGAACAGCTGTAAAAAGACTAAAATTAAAAATAAAATAAAATAAAAACAGATTGAAAAAATATTTTAAAATGGTTTAATTATGAAATTTATGAAATCCCACAATAATTCATCATCTCTAATTCATAATCTCTATTTTAATTTAAATTACATTCATATTTCGGATTTGTTTTATCATAAATCATAAATATAAATTATAAATATATAAATCTAAATTCATTGTAATGCAAATGTGAGTTCATATTGTCACATAATATATATATATATATATATATATATATATATATATATATATATTTTTGATGAAATATGAAATTGATTGAATGAATGTTATATACAGGGAGGCTAAAAACTAATGGTACATAGCAAATACTACAACAGCTTGTAACTTGTGACTAAAGCTAAGTGCTATGTCTTGACTTGAACCAGAGTTGTAGTAAGTCTCCGAGGCCATGGTGGGCGTAATATCGTAGTGACATGATCCGGGTTCGTATTGTTTTCTCGATCAAAACGGCGAGCTGCTTGTGTGTACGATGTTGTTGTTTGTGCTTGCGCTTGTTACACTCCCGCCATAGATAATATACCGTAGCTTGGAAGGCTAGTCGAAGTAGAATGTGATTGTTACCTTCCACATGATGATTTGTAATGCTAAGAAGAGTGATATTCCAGTCTGGATTAGGTGCCGTTTGCATCAGTCCTCTACCAATGACCTCTAACCAGACCGCGAATGAGTATGGACAGCCAAAAAAGAGGTGGTCACAAGATTCATCCGGTTCTCCACAAAACAAACAATGCTGAATATAGACCCATTGTCTCATACGGGAACCCGTTGACAGTCTGTCCTTGATTGCTTCCCAAGATATGAATGCAAAATGGGGAACAGCTTGGGGAAACCAGATTACCTTACACCAGTCCTTTACTGCCTGATGGGTACGAATTTGATCCCACGTTTTAGCACTGGAGAAGATTGGTCAATATTCATCAGGCCCGTGATGCCACATAAGTATGTTGCTCCCCGCACTTGGTTGTGGTACAGCCACCATAGTGATGATACGTTTTATCTCTTCAAGTACTTTGTTACGGCATCTCCTTAGCCTCTAACCAGATTCTGAAACAATGTCTGAAATTTTTGCATATCTACTTACCCCCAGGTCACATATGCTGCCGACACCAGCAATATCAATTAAGGGGCCGATCGGAGGCCAATAGTCAAGCCATAAAAAGGTGTTACTACCATTGCCAATCTCAAAACGGGTGAAGGTAGCAGCTAACAGTCGTAGTTTCAAAAGCTTACGCCACTGCCAAGAGCCCAAAGTAGAGTCTTTGACATCCCAAAATAGTACCTTTCCAAATCAAGTAACGGCGAGACCAAGTAACCCATAAGGAGCCTGCATTAGATAAGAGACGCCAAATCAAACCAAGCCCGAACACCCGCGAAACCTCGTGAATACGTCGTATCCCAAGTCCACCCTCTCTTTGGGGGATACAAACCTCTTCCCATGCCACCTTAGCTTGGGTATGAGTATTAAGGGATCCACTCCAAAGGAATGCAGAACATAAGCTCTCTATCTCTCGGAAGCAACTCTTTGGTAAACAAAATACAGAGCACCAAAAGTTGGTGATACTTGCAACCACATATTTTAGTAATTGAACTCGGTCCGTATAGGATATGTAATGACTAGTCCATCTTATCAGTCTTTATCGAATCCTCTCCACCAATGGCTCATAATCCATTTTTGACATTGCTTTGGTAGTTAGTGGTAGTCCGAGATAGCGTATTGGTAGTTCACATACATCCAGCCCCGCCACTTCTGCTTGTCGTTCAAGATGTTGCCTGCCTCTGCCCGCAGCAAACAGAGAGGACATCATCACATTTATATTAAGTCTCGACATTCTCGCAAATTCTTCAAACACAGCAAGTGTCCCGTTAAGTGACTCCGGTTAACCGTCAGTGAAGACCATGATGTCATCTAAAAATCTAAGATGTGATATATTTATTTCTTAACACTTCGGGTGAAAGACAATTCACCCTTCTACATCAGCTTTAGAGAGTAGTCCAGAGAGGACATTACTTAAAATCACATATAGGTAGGATGATAATGAGCAGCCCTGACGTAACCCCCATGAGCTGTGAAATAACCCTTCTAATTCCCCATTAACCGATACTGAGAAGGAGGCGGTGGAGATACATTGAGATATCCAAAAATAAACTATTCTAGATATTGCATAGCCCGAAGTGTGGAGATAATAAATGGCCATTGGATATATCTAACTTTATAGCTGCACGAGAAGCAATCGATCGCTTGTGGTAATCCTTGACGAGTTCCGTGGCTAGAAGGACATTTTCCAGAAGAAGCTGACCCTTAACAAAAGCACTTTGACTCAGCTCTATTGCCTTCGGAAGGCTGTTTTTAAGACGATGAGCCAAAATCTTAGATATCACTTTATATATCAAGTTGCAGCATGCTATCTGACTGAAATCCTTCATATTTTCCAGATTGGTTACCTTAGGAACCATAGAGAGTTTAGTACCATTTATCCCTTTGGGCAAAAAACCATATAGGAAAAATGATTGAACTGCTACTACCAAATCCTTCCCCACAACCGGCCAAGCCGCTTTGAAAAATTCAACCGTAACCCCATCTGGCCCTGGTGCTTTGTTAAGCGGCATCGAGAAAACTGTCCTTCGAATCTCTTCCTCTAGAATAGGATATGTTAAAGACACTGCTTCTAGAGGAGAGCATCGATAAGCAACCAACTGTGAAATGGTGCATACAGATGGCAACTCCAGATCACTAGGCTGTGCTTGTAAAAACGATTGGTAATAGTGGACCGCTTCCGTTTTGATAGCACTCACCTCTGTCAACACCTCACCCGTACTTGATTTAAGAATTTTTAATGGCATTTTTTGTTGCTCTACTTTCAGCTACCTTATGGAAATAGCTTCTATTTTGATCCCCAAATTGCAGCCATTGGACTCTTGATTTTTGACCGTAAAATTGCTCCTCAATTCCTCGTTAAGAGCCGACGAGGTAGGATTTTGGTGAGCTGCATTTTGTTTTCTACACAAGTCATCAAAAGCCACCTTCACTCGATTAGGGAGTCGCCATATCTTTCCCTATTCAATCGCCTTAAGGGTTCTTTCAACCGTTTTAGCTTTTTGTGAAGCATGGTAAGAGCTACACGAGAATGGAATAGCAGTTGCGTCGAACTCCCTATCTGGTGCACAGTATCAAGGAAATGAGAGTGCGAAGCTAAATAATTGAAGAACCGAAAGGGACGCCGGTTGCGTGGTGGTGGAGCTCTAATTTGCACCCAAAATCTAGCATGATCTGAAACACCTCCCATCTCAAATGTCACAAAAGCAAGCGGAAAAGCTCTCAACCAACAACCATTCACCAAAGCTCGGTCTAGCTTTTTATAGATAGGTTTTTGAGTTTGGCTATTAGACTAAGTGAAGCTAGGGCTTACGTACGAGAGGTCCTCTAGCCCGCAGAAATGGACTACGTCCTGAAAATCTCGCATTGCCGTTTTCTCTACTAGATAATCAAGTGATCTGGAATGCTCCAAAGTGGCCAGGGTGGCATTGAAGTCCCCAACAACAACCCATGCGTTAATACCTTTTGAATTCACGTAGCTCTTGCCATAGTGATCTCCGCTCTGTTATAAAGTTTGAAGCATACACAAATGTACATATAAAGAACTCACCAGTGGACTGAATTCGTATCCAACAAGTAACTTGTTGAGCACTCATATGAATAAGATGAACATCTACAATTGCTGACCAACAAACCCAAATTCTTCCAAGCCAATTATACGCATAATTTGTGATACATTGCCATCCCGGAAAAGTAGACTCAATATCAGTTTGAAGTTAAGTTCTTGGACCCTTGTTTCCAACAAACAACCCACTGATAGTTTTTGCGTCTTCACCCACTCTGTATCAGCATTATGTTTGCTTGGCATGTTGAACCCACACATGTTCCATGTAAATATATATGTCATTATAACTTCCGAGAGGAAGCTTTCTTTTGATTGGGCTGTGAACGTGCTTGTAGCATATCCTTCTTATTCATAATGGGGCGACAATTGCTCTTTGACTTCCCGGGAGTTTTACGCACAGATGTCTCAGTCACCTAGTTTTTCTCCACTATCTCCACAATCTCCCCATCTTCCGGTATATCAACTAGGACCTGAAATGGAGTCGGAGAAGAAGGGATTGCTACCTCAATATTCTCAGCTAGTACTGGTGTAAGTATTTTACGAGGAGAGCTCGATTTTCTTGCTCGAGTGACGACAGACCATCTATCATCTCCCTCCTGGCTTTCCTTTGTATTATGTAATTCAGAGTTTTCCTTCTCTTCCCCTGCCTCTTTTTGTATCGGCAATGCTATGAGCTTATTAAGATCATTTAACAGATCCACTACCACCAGGGTTGAGCTCTGTGGCAATTCAGGTCCCTTAACAGTTGGTGAAGAGTGCTCTTTCAGTTCTGACGACACCTACTGGGATTGGGTGGCAGCTGGAACGGTGTGCCTTGTGCAGCTTTCGGATTTGTGACTCCATTTAAAGCAGCCACTACAACGACGCGGGAGCCAAGGATAACTAACATGAACAATGTGTTCAGTTCCGTTCTTATCATCAAAGCAGATCTTCTCTGTTGGCGGTGTTCCTAAATCAACCTTAACTAGAACATGAGCCATATCCAGCCTCGTGCATCTCTCTGTGTTCGGGTGCAGTTTAACAAAATTCCCTGCGGTATCAGCAAGGAACCGAATACCTTTTAGAGAGTAAAGATGACCCGGGATCCTTTTCAAGTCTACCCAAATTGGCATTGCCGATAAATCAGGACGTTCCATGACAGTCTCTGGACACCATTCGTTTACCACTAGAGGAATGTCTGCTAGTATCGCCTTTCAGAACTCTCATCCGAGTTTGTGCATTATCTATCCGAAATAGGACTGTAGTTAAGTTTAGAAACTAGACATCTACTCGCGAGGAGCGGCCAGTTGAGCTCCAGATCCGATTGACAGTGGTGTGAACAGTGCCAACATGGGGTGCATTTCCCATAAAGTAACCCACCACAAAGTTTTTCCAGAGAGGAACACCTTCGTCAATAATAGCTTCCGGTATAGATACTCTACCAACACCGTTGACTATATCAAAAAGAGGTTTTGGCTGGGATGATGAAACTTCAGGGAGCGGAGAGGACCAAGCTGGCTTAGGCGATTGAGGGGCAGATGCTTCCACCAGGGGAGGAGGATCCGAGACCGGTGAAGGAACCGCCATGGCTTTCGGTGGGGCCAGAGTGAGCAAGAAGCCCAAAAAGGAAGGTTTGGGAGTCGCTCTTCTCAGCAGCGGCTGGATACTGTTTTGGGAAAAAAAATTCACATAATATATATTTAGTAGCATTTCGTTTATATATTAGTGTACATAATATATGAATATGAAAATGTTTCCATATGTTTAAAATTTTAAAAACGTGTAGAAGAAAACTATTATATAAGGAATTGTTCAATTATGTAATCACATTAATTCACGATCTTTATTTCGGATTTTTGAATATATATATATATAATAAACCTCTTTACTCTCCTCCTATAGTGTCCACATCATCATTTTCAGGCATACACCGAACCAATAAAAAAATAATCACATCATCATTCATTATATATTCCATGGGATCCACACATCTTATTTCTTAAAACAAAAACATTAAAACTAAAATTAACTTATACTTTTTATTATTATTTTAGATTTAAGTAAAACAATAATTTACAAAAAGTAACTTAAATATAAAAAGTTGACAAAAAATAACTTAAATATTAAAAACCAAAATGATAAAAATATAACAAAAAATATGAAAAAATGTAAATAGAGAGTAGATGAATATAAAATAAAATAATTCTATATTAACATATTATGTGTAAATATTATAGGAAAAAAACATATCATATATTTAATATTTAAATAATCATTTTTAAGAATAAAGAAAATTATAGTTTTTTAAAGAAAATTATAAGGACAAAATCTAAATGGTTTTAATCAAAATAAAAGGTAATTTAGTTTGAAAGAAAAATACACATTTAAATTTTGAAAATACACATTTAATATATGTTAATGTTAAAGTATCAATTCATGATACGATTTAAAAATAAAAAGAACTAAATACATATTATTATTATTTATAGCTACAGTAAACTATAAATAATTTAATTAAGAAAAATATCTATATTAATTAATGTTCTCTAAATTGAAAATGGTGATTTGTTGAAAACAAAGAAATGCCTAAAAGAAAGAACTAAATATTAATCAGGGTTTTTGAAATTAACAAATATTAAAAAAAAAAACTGAAGGTGATTTGAAATAAAATAAAAAAATATCCTAAACATCACATATAAAAAAAAATTAATCTAATCGAATAATGAAAACTATGTAATAATAATATTTGAGAATGTTATTTGGAAAATAATCAGAAATATGGCAGGTTGTGGAGCAGGGGAAAAGAATCTGATAAAATAGACTATTCAAGATAGGATGGTCTAGACAAATGTAGATGAAACAAACTAGTGATTAAAAGTTTTGCCGTCTAAAGTAGGAAGAAATCTGACAAGGAAACCTGTTATACAGAACAGCACGAAGCCAATTGGCTTTACAACCAAATTTGTAGTCCTAAGTCTTTTAGGAAGAAGGAGAAATCATTAAGGAAGACAATGCAGAGGGACACGTGGTCATGAACATTGCCATGATTGCTGATTCCGACATGTAACAAAGCAAGAAGGGAGATATTAAAAATGTGAAAGGTGAGAAGGGCGGAGGAGAGAAAGGACGAGCCCAACTTTCACGTGATGCGAAGAAAAAGAAGGCGGATAATTGCGGAATTTTAACTCCAGTAACTCATGATTTAACCCAAATAAAGTTGTAGAGAAAATTTGAAATAAAAAGTTTTTGAAATATTTCACTAAAATTCTGTGATAAGCTCCGAGTTCCTGACTCTGGAAAGATAATGCACGTGACTAAGTTAAAATATTTTAAAATCCGAATAATTATATTTATATTGAGAAAAGTTTTAAACTAAAATCTCATTTTTTCTTGGTCATGCAATTAATTTAATTCAAATCAAGAAGGTACAAGTGTTGACTTAGCGAGATAATCCACTGTGGCATTATTCGATCTCAGAATAAAAGAAAAAACAATAATCGAAAAAGATTGAGCAAGCTCTCGAATATCCTCTAGGATGCCATGATTATCATTGTGGGTCTTAGTTGAATTCAGAAGTTAAACCAACGTTCGGCAATCAAATAGCATTTGGATATCATTTAAACTCTTTTTCCACCTGATTAATGTTTATCTCAGCTCTCGCTTTATAGCCAGATTTAGTCGAATAAATCTCATTCTTTACTGGTAACCAAACCATAGCGTCAGGTCTCTTTGTAGTGCTTGTTGGGATCACCATAATAAAATCCTCATACTGAGGTAGAAAACTTCTTAGCTTATCCAAACTCCACTGATTTGAAGAGGGGTCCTTCAAATCACTTACAAAAATCTCTTTTGCATTTGATGGCGCAGGACCCATAGGCGCCATTGGGTACTTCGTAGAGAACCATATCTTAATCTTTGAGCCATCAACTATACGCCAGCTCACTCCTAGTTTCAGAACTTCTCGACCAGCGAGAATACTTCGCCAGCCATGGGAATGATTCGAAGTGCAAGTGACCTCCATAAAAGAGGAATCATGAAAATATTTGCCTAAAAAACCTTTGCGAATTGGGAGTCCGGTACTTGTAGTATTCTCCAGCTCAGTCTGGCCAGAAGAGCATCATTGAAAGCTTCAAAGTCTCTGAAACCTAAGCCTCTAGCATTCATTGGAAGTGTTAGTTTTTCCCAGCCAATCCAGCTCATTTTCCTCTCATCTTGTTTATCATCCCACCAGAAATGAGTTAATAGGGATTGAAGTTGCTTGCAGATTGATAATAGTAGTTTAAAGCAAGTCATTGAGTGGGTAGGCATGGATGAGAGAATTGCCTTTAAGAGAACTTGCTTTCTAGCTGGAGATAAGAATTTGAGGTCCAAGAATGCACTCTTTTTCGAACCTTATCAATGATAAAAACAAATATATCTTTCTTCTTTTGTCTAAAATTTTTTGGGAGGCCTAGATATATGCATGTTCCTCCTTCCACATTGATGCCAAGTAGATTCATGACCTTTGTCTTCTGGCTTCTAGGAACCTTAGAGGAGAATGTGATTGAAGATTTTTGCAAGTTTATATACTGTCCCAAAGCGAACTCATAACGCTTAAGAATAGAGCTAATTCTTCGCAGTTTGATTGAGATGTCTTACAAAAGAACATTGTATCATTTGCAAATAGAAGATAATTTATCCTAGGGCTGTGCAGCGAAACTCTTACTCCAGAGAGGCGTCCTCCCTGCTGAGCTTTTTGACATAATTCAGATAAGACCTCCGTGTAAGAATTGTAAGCGGAAGTGTTTAAGAGAGTGAAAGTGAGAGAATAAGAGAGAGTGAGTGAGAAAACATTTTCTATTAGAATTGGTTGGTTACAAACAATGTTTACATGCCTTTAAAAAGGTAAACAAAGAAAGGGAACCTAAAGACCTCAACCTAGCTCGCAACACTAGATCCAAGAGAGGAGAGTGACGTCCATGCGCTTTGTCCCATGGTAATAGTGACCGGTCCTAGTAGTCAAAGCCACACGTGACCGTTCCTTCCCAGCGGCTCCAAAGCCTTCAAATCTCCCTCTTCTTTTGCAAGTTGCGAATGAGCCTTTGTGAGGCTTTAGGCTTTGTCCCTTCTTGATTCCATAAGGCCTCACTACTCCTTCTTATTTTCGTCTTAGACTTGGCCTTATTCGCTAACTGTACGGACAGTGTTGTACGTACGGACGGTCGAGTGATTATTTGGCTTGATCAATACTCCCCCTCAAGCTTAGCCAAAGAGAACTGGTGGCTAAGATTGGAGTCCCATGAACCATCACCTCATTAAAAACCTTAGTAAAGAAAACCACTTGGGATAAAACTTTACTAAGGGAAGACTCGTGGCTTTGGTGAAGATGTCCGCCAATTGATCTTCACTTCTAGTAAAGCATGGGAGAATAACTCCTTCTTCTATCTTCTCTCGAACCTTGTGGCAATCTATCTCGATGTGTTTGGTCCGTTCGTGAAACACCAAGTTTGTGACAATGTGAATGGCCAATTTACTGTCACAATGGAAGGTGATTGGATTAGTTGACTCGATGCCTAAGTCCTTTAGGAGCGCCTTGAGCCAAGTCAATTCATTCGTGAGCTTTCTCATAGCTCGGTACTCGGCTTCCGTGCTAGAGCATGAGACCACCTTTTTGCTTCTTTGTCTTCCAAGTGCACAAGTTGCCTCCAATGAACGTGCAATACCCACTTGTTGATCACCGATCGTTCCTTTCCAATCCGCATCACAATATCCCACGATCTCGGTGTTCTTGTTCCTTCCCATCCAAATGCCTTGGCCCGGTGAAGCTTTGAGATATCGAAGAATTCTCTCCACCATGCTCCAATGGTAGACCGTGGAGTTTTGCATGTGTTGACTGACCTGGCTCACAGCAAAACAAATACCAGGCCTAGTTAGAGTCAAATAGATCAACTTACCTACTAGACGCCGGTATTGGTGAACGTTTGTGAACGGCTCATCCTCTTTCTCCCCCTTTCGATTAACCTTGTAGCCATCTTCTAGAGGTGTTTTTGCTGGTTTGGCTCCAAGCTTCCTCGTCTCTTTCAAGAGATCGAACATATACTTCCTTTGAGAGAGGAAGAGACCTTTCGGTGATCGGCAAACTTCAACTCCAAGGAAGTACTTGAGTTCCCCAAAGTCTCTGATCTCAAAGACCGAATGAAGGAAGGCTTTAGTTGAGATGATACCCTCCTTGTCATCTCCCAAAATGATGATGTCGTCCATATAAACAAGGACCACAATGATGCCTTGAGCGGATTTCATCGTAAAGAGAGTGTGATCCGCCTCGGACGGGTCGTAGCATTTGTAGCCCTTTTGAGGTTTGGAGTAGCCTAGAAACATACACTTGACGCTTTTAGTCTCGAGCTTGCTCCTTTGCTCCCCTGGAATGAAAACAAAACAAACACACCCAAAGACCCGTATGTGATCGAGTGATGGTTTGATATTGTTCAAAACTTGAAAGTATGATTGATCCTTTAGGACTCTTGTTGGGATTCGATTGATGAGGTAAGTGGCTGCAATGACCGCATCTCCCCAAAACCGTTTTCGCACGTTTGTATAGAACATCATTGATCTCGCCACCTCCATAAGATGCCTATTCTTCCGTTCGGCCTCGCCGTTTTCTTGAGGATTGTATGGACAACTCGTTTTGTGTAAAATGCCATGTTTCGACAAGTGCTCTTTGAACCGATGGCTTGTGTACTCTCCCCCATTGTCCGTCTTTTGTACCTTAATATTAGCCTTGAATTGGTTAGTAACATAATTTTGAAAATTCAAGAATGTATCAATTACACGATCTTTATATGGCATTATTGTGATCCAAGTGTATTTTGATTTTTCATCTATGAATGTGACAAAATATTTGTTATTATCTCTAGAAATGCAAGGTGAAGTCCACACATCCGAATGAACCAAATCAAAACAATTCTCATAAATAGTGCAAGACTTAGGGAAGACAACTTTGCAATGTTTGCCTAGGATACAAGCCTCACAACTATGGTTATCGAGTGAGAGATTAGGAAACATCAAACTATGAGCATAAGAATGAGGGTGGCCTAATCTAGCATGCCACACAACATTGAAAGCAATAACATTATTCGAAGCAAAAGCGGATGAAGAGATAGAGTTTGAAGCGGGCGGTGAGAGATCTTTAAGGACATAGAGCTCATCCTTTGTTCCCCATTTTCCAAGTACTTTACCGGTTCTAATATCTTGAAAGCAAACATCATTAGGCTCAAAGATAGCATTGCAATTAAGGTCCTTCGTAGTTCTTCTAACCGACAATAGATTAGAGGTAAAATTCGGCATAAAGAAGGCTTTAGAATTTTTATCGAATATCCTAAGATTACTAACACCTTTCACGGGAACTTGATCTCCATTAGCTATAGTAACACGACCTAGGGCTGGTTCTATGTTGCTAAGTAGATTCGGGTTACTAATCATGTGATTTGAAGCACCCGAATCCACAACAAGCATTTCCCTAGGTTTTTAAGAGTAGAATGTTTTACTAGACTCCTTTAAGGAGTTGATGGAGTTGATAAGAGCTTCCAAGTCTGATTTCTTCATGAAAATGTCCCCATTTGAAGACGCAGCCATGGTGGTTTCTTGCTTGGAGGATCCTGCTTGTCCGTGTGTGCTTGCTTGCTCATAGGAGACGTTGGCCTTGAACTTAGAGGGCTTTAGGTGCGGGTGTAGAATTCAGCACTTGTCCTCAGTGTGTCCCTTCTTCTTGCAATGGTCACAAACCCACACCTTCCTTTCCTCATTCTTGTACACTCCTTTGTTGGCCGTGAGAAGTTCTCCTTTGCTACTAAAGAGACCGAGAGATCCTTGCTTCCTTTGGACTTGGGAGCACACTTCAACAAGGCTTGGGAGTTTATCCGCCCTTAGGATATGCTTGATGAGGTCGTTCAAGGCTGGGTGCAATGGGAGAAGGAGACCAAACACCTTGTCTTGCTCACCGGGTTCGTTGAGAATAGCCGCGACCATGGTGCTAGGTCTTAACATCTCTAGCTCGGCCCAAATTGACCTAAACTTGCCTAGATGCTTGGTGAACTCCATGTCTTCTTGGCTGAGGTTTTTGATAGCTCTCTTGACTTCAAAAACTCGGCTTAAGTTAGAGACATTTCCTTAGATGTGCTTAAGAGTTCCCCAAAACTCGTTTGCCGTCTCCCAATATGAGTATGCTTCAAGGATGGAAGCTTCAAGCGAGCTTTGGATGATGGCAAGGACAGTTGGTCTTCTTGGAACCACTTGGGTTCTTCAGCCTTGGTTTCCTCAGCCACCTTCTCATCCTTCTCGGCTTCTTCCTTGAGGACAAAGTCTTCTTCCACATGGTTCCAAAGACCACGGCTGCAAAGCGCCGTTCTCGACCAAAGGAGATAGTTCTCATCCTTCTCGACCGGAATAACGGCTGACTTGGTGGTTTCCATGGCTTTTGAGACTGAACGGACCGTTGGACAAGGCTTTTATCCAGCGGTCAAAGAGAAACTAGGCTATTACCCGATGGATAATAGTAAGAACAAGTGAGAATCGAAACTAGAAGAGATTACGGATGAAGAATGGAGAGAATAAGAGACCCAAGAATGCATTTAGTGATCTGATACCATGTAAGAATTGTATGCGGAAGTGTTTAAGATCTGGAATTAATCCAAGAATATGAATGAAAGCTCCTATTCTTCTCCCTAACATCCTTATGGAAGTATCTGCTTTTGTAAGCAACATGTCGTGATGAGTGGGTACGACAAGAATAATCACGAGGTCCTCTCATCTGTCTCTTAAGATAACGAGATCTATCATGCGAGTGGAAATGACAACGATCCAAAGGAGCAGGGGATCTGCTCCTTTTAGCTTGAGAACGTGAGGATGCAGAAAAAAAATCTCTCATCTCATCCATGATCTCAGACTCAGCCTCCGGAGTCATAAGGTTTTCAACATATTCGCAGTTGACCCCGGTGATGTGTTCAAACTCGTTTATAGAGAATCTGACTTGGACTTCACCAACTAGACTCCGAATCTCATGCTTCTTGAAGCATACAAGTTGGAAACCGAGCATATAGTGGACCAACCTTGATGCCCATGCGATCTGTTCCGCTGTATTTTTCAGGTTGCGGCTCAGCGTCTTTGGTGAAATGCATGGGTAGAAACTCTGGTATATGGTGAAAATCAGTCTTCAGTTCATATTCAGTTATTGCACGCGAAAGAGCCATATTACAAAGCTATGTTCCAGAAGAAAAAAACGGGAAGTTAGATAACTGTGAAGTGTACGAGACTTCGCCAGTGAAGTCTTCATATAGACTTCCCTTATGAAGTCTACGTAGCAGACTTCCCTTATGAAGTCTCCAACACTCTAGTAACTTTAAATCCAAAGGAAAAGGGACAAACGAAGAGACTAAACTAAAATAGAATTTGATTAGATGAATAAAGATTGAAGATGTGAATAGACGGTTGTGATTCCCAAATCTACGAATCAAATAAAAGATGGGATTAGATACAGAAAAAAAAAACTGTTCAGAGAAAGAGTAGAGAGAGAGGGTGTCGTCGCAGAGAGGGTGTCGTCGTATGGTGATTTTCCGGCTAGAAAGAGTGTCGGCGTTTAGAGTTTGGGGTTTTTCCGTAGGAAGAAAGAATAACGATAACTTACGGTGAAAGAAGAGAAAGAGTGTCGGCGTTTAGAGCTTTCCGGCGACGTTTGGTATTCGGAAGAGAAAAAGAGCGATGGAGATTTTTAATTTTTTAACCTAGATTAACTATTGCAATTTCAGTTTTATCTTGTTTAGTAAATGTAAATTTTTTTTTTAACCTAAAAGTCTTTTCAGTTTCTGAAAATTTTCGAAATTTTTTTAAAGTTTTCGAAATTAATTAAAACAAGTTACTTACAGACGAAGTCTATTGCAGACTTCGCCAAAGAAGTCTCTCCGAGAAGTCTACGTGTGAAGTCTGCGCATGAAGTCTATAGTCTGTCATTTTCAGACTTCATTTGGAGACTTCGCTTACAGATTTCGTAATACAGACATCACTGAAGAAGTCTGTAACCCTAAAAACAAAACATTAAAGAACCAGAAACGCTGCATTTTTTTTAAAAGTCACGTCCTTAAGATACGTCCGTCTTTTCAGTTTCCCATCTATTAATCATTCCACCTTTATAGACAAAGTCGTTTCTTCATTGCTTTTAACTCAGCAACACAAAACTCACAACAAATAAAAAAAACCCGATGGACGCTTACAACCTTCTAGCCGAAGCAAATGAAAGAGCCAGTTGAAGCAAAACAGAGTGGTGTTTTAAAACCAAGATTATCCGCGCCTACTCTTACTCCGTTCTCAATGAAGGTCCCTACTGGTCCTACATATTAGTAGATGAAGCGGTAAGAGATATTCACTTACATGCAGACATGCAGTCACATGGATCTGACAATACAATACTTTGGTGATGCTTTTTCTTATGCAGGGAACTAAGATGGAGTTGATGATTACTCCAGAACATGTGCCAACGTTCTCTGGATTGGAGAAGTATGAAGGGCACTAGATTGAAATACAGAAAGTAGTAGTACGACCATAATTTGCAGGGTTATGTGCAACAAACTCTCGCTTCATACTTACAATTCTGTCTACAAAGACTGGAATCATAAAAATCGATCATTTGAACGACAAGCACTACTTGGATTTTTTAAGTTTGACCCAAATCCATGACATCAAAACAAAAACAAACGTTGCTATAGGTATACATGCAAATTTGTTATAGGTATGCATGCAAATTTGTTAAACCATAATTTATATGCATGTAACTTTATTTAACTCAAGGAGAACATTTATGATGTATATACTATGGGTATGTTCTGCAACACATGCCCCCTTCAAGAGAGTCCACATGGCCGTGCACATACAAAGAGTGTGTTTCACATCAAAGATGTCATGTAAGTTTAAACCAAACAATAATAACACCATGACAAAACTCACATTATTGTAATTTACAACCACCTTTTATTAATCATAATTAATAGGGACAATATGTTAAAGTGTGTGGCAACCGACGAACACGCTTATAACTTCTGGAATGGCTTTAGGACCAGGAGGGGTGGAGCGGTGATCGGTGCTTAAATTATGGAGCATGAATCTGTTCGCGTGTAAGTGTGTTATTCACTACAGTTTAACATATCGTAATTGATCTCGACAATACTAATCTAATTCCCACAGGTGGTGAAGATGACACTTGGCTGGAAACTGAAGAAGGCTTCTTGGACATTTTGTTCAACCCAGCGATGGAAGACGTTGAAGATTTGAGAGACGACTTCTTGATGTTTGATATGATAGCTGCAAGATACAGGGCAATTGTCCCTTGATAGATAATTTATCTATCTAAATCTCTGTTTAAGAACATAAGTTTCAATTATTTTTTTTCAAAATTTTGAAGTTATTTGAATTTTAGACTTCTACAAAGAAGTCTACGGTAACAAAATCTTACAGACTTCACCCGAGACTCGAGAAGTGTGTAAGTCCTAAACTCTAAAATTCGAATGTTTTTTTTTCACTTTTGGTTAACAAATACTAACATTTGACATCAAAATAATATGATATATTCAAAATCTAACAACTATACGAAGGATCACCATTTTATATCAAAAACATATCAAAGTAAGTCTAACCCTAAAGATATATGCATGGATTCTTACCTATTGGCAACCTCTAACCTATATGCCTCACATGGTTTACATCAAATGGCTTAGTTTTATGAAATTTTATTTTTAAACCTATTCGCTTTAATTTAAAATAATTTATCTTTCAAAAATTTTGATCGAAATATTTTTTATCATTTTTTTATTAAAATTTCATATTTAATTACGGTTCCAGACTTCATGGTCGAAGTTTGAACCGTAATTAAACCTTAGATTTAAATTAGAAAAATAAGAAAAAATAATTTCAATGCAATTTCTTCTAAAGAAAATAAGATTATCCAAATATGAACTTTTTAATTAAAATTTCAGAAACTTTTATAAAATTAAAGAATGTAAGGTTGATTATGTTCAAAAAAACCATTAACAGTCACAAACTTCCCTAGCGAAGTCTATTATTTTTTTTTATTTTTTCAAATTTTTTGCGAAAATTTTCAAAATGTTGGATTTGTTTGAACTTTAGACTTCTACAAAGAAGTCTACAATAACAAAATCTTACAGACTTTACACGCGAAGTCTACCGTGAGACTTCACCTTAGACTCGAGAAGTCTGTAAGCCCTAAACTTTAAATTTTGAATGTTTTTTTTCACTTTTTGTTAACAAATACTAACATTTGACATCAAAATAGTATAATATATTCAAAATCTAACAACTATACGAAGGATCGCCATTTCATATCAAAAACATATCAAACTAAGTCTAACCCTAAAGATATATGAATGGACTCTTACCCATTAGCAACCTCTAACCTATATGCCTCACATGGTTTACGTCAAATGGCTTAGTTTTATGAAATTTTATTTTTAGACCTATTCGATTTGATTTAAAATAATTTATATTTCAAAAATTTTGATCGAAATTTTTTTTTATCATTTTTTATTAAAATTTTACATTTAATTACGGTTCAGACTTCATGGTCGAAATCTGCAACTTTTTATGGTATTTTAGAATATAATCAACCTTACATGCTTAAAATTTATGAAAGTTTCGAAAATTTTAATTTATAAAGTTCATATTTTAGATAATCTTATTTTCTTTAGAAGAAATTGCATTGAAATTTTTTTTTTGTTGTTTTTCTAATTTAAATCTAAGGTTTAATTTCGGTTCAAACTTCATGGATGTCATGAACGAAGTCTCACAGTAGACTTCGTTTAAGAAGTCTACGCCGCGCGGAGGTTAGAGCTGTAATTGCAGTTTCTGTTTTTTTTGTTTTCAAATAAGGGGGTTAATGTAATTTTCATACCAAAAGGTCTAATTTTGCATTTGTTTTAATTTGGGGTCTAGTTTTGCATTCAAACTCAATTTTGGGACTAGTTTTAGCAATTCCCCAAGTAAAATACACGTTTAAATTTTGAAAATACACATTTAACATTTGTTAATATTAAAGTATCAATTCATGATACCGATTTAAAAAAAAGGAAGAATTCAATACATATTATTATTTATGGCTATATATAATATAAATAATTTAATTCAAAAAATGTCTATATTAATTAATATTTTCTAAATTGAAAATTGTGAGCTTTTGGAAAAAAAAGGAATGCTAAAAGGAAGAACTAAATATTAATCAGTGTCTTAAAATTAACAAAGATTGAAAGAAAAATGAAGGTGATTTGAAAAAAAAAAATATTTTAAACATCAAAAATAAAAATAAATTAATCTAATCATAATTATGGTAGGTTGTGGAGCAGAGGAAACCAATCTGATAAAATAGACGATTCAAGATAGTATGGTGGAGACAAATGTAGATGAAACAAAACAGTGATCAAAGGTTTTGCATTTTAAAATAGAAAGAAATCCGACAAGGAAACCTGTTATACAAAATAGCACGAAGCCAATTGGCTCTGCAACCAAATTTGCAGTCCTAAGTTTTTTAGGAAGAAAGAGAAATCATTAAGCGGGACAATGCAGAGGGAAAGGTGGTCGAAAACACAACCGCAATTGTTGATTCCGACATGTTACAAAGCAAGAAGGAAGATTGAAAATGAAAAAGAAGGTGGACACTTCGAGAATTTTTAATTTCAGTAACTCATGATTCAACCTAAATAAAGTTGTAGTGAAAATTTGAAATAAAAGTTTTTTTGAAATATTTCACTAAACTTTGGAAAGATAATGCATGTGACTAAATTAAAATATTTTAAAATCCAAATACTTATATTTATATTATAAAACATTATATTGATAAAAGTTTTAAACTAAAATCTCGCGCACGCGCAGAGTCCATAATCTAGTTTATATTAAATTCCTATTTTGTATTTTTGCAATCGTTAAAAAAATACGGTTTTTGGAATCTTTTTATTAAAAAATTTATGAGAATAACATATATGGGATTTCGAAATACATTTTTTATATATATTACTAGAAATAAGATCCGCATATACACGTGGGATTCTTTCTTAATATATGTGTATGTTTTTTATTAGTATTTTATTATAAATTTTAGTTTGTGAAATTTGTAAAGATACTAATTTTTAAAATTCTAAATTTATTGATTTGGATATATTCCAATACATATTTCATACATGAAAATTATTAATACTTTTTAAATGTTCAATGTGTGTTTCTCTTTTATTCGTCGTCAAATGGTGTTTATCTTCGCCAAAAACTTTTTACGCTCCGTGTTTTATTTTCTTCCTTTTTTAGCCGTTTTATTTTAGAGAAGATGAGGCAACATTGGTAAGAATGTTATTTCTTTGACATGCGAACTTGTATCTCTTCAAAAGTTTATGGATCTCTATCAATATATATTGCTTGATGTCCTCATCTTTCAGTTCCAAGTCTTTGTTGATTAATCTCTTGTGTTGCATGTAAACAATATCCTCTCCGAGATATCTCCAACACTTATTCCACAAATTGAAAGGATTAATAACATCAAAATAGAGTAACATTATTACAAATAGTTTTTGTAGTTGCACTACAAGAAAATGGTGATAATGCAACACTGAAAATTGTTGCAATAAGTTACAAACATGAGATTGCAATAAAATTGGGACACATTTTCTATCATTACTGTTTGAGCGTTGCAAATTCATATTTGATGCACATATATTGTAAATTTTGCATTGAACTTATATATATGTCGTATTAATGCAACATTGCTTTCGTAGTAAATTTGTCGTATAATTGTGAAGTAAGTTTGCAACTCAGATTTGTTACATTTTTTCCACATAAAAGTATAGCAAATATCATTACAAATTTACAATGACTTAATTTATAGGTATATGTGTTGTATTAATGCATCAAACTAGTGGTGTAATTACTACGTTTCAGTGCAACTATAAATTATTATAAATAAATGTTACATAAAATATAATACAATACTTTCTTATGATAAAGATATATTCTGATAATACAATATTAAAAGAAATGACTAACTTTAATAATTAAATAAATATTAAAATATTCCAACAATGCATAAATAAAGAAATAGTAGAAAACAACCAACGATAAACAATAACTAAGTTCATAATAAAAAAACTTTTAAAACGCAACTAAAACAATTAAGTGTTCACTTAATTATTTGCACTAGTAGAGGACAGACGAGGACACAATATCTCAAACATTTTCTCAAATCCTTCAAGCTTTTTGAGCCTCCTTTGATTTCTGCTTTCTCTTTATAAATCTTTTCTAACTTTTGTTTAATTGAGAGCGTCCTCATCATTTATGCGATGTTCAAAGGTAACCGACACTCCACCGTTGTTTGAGAGTTCACTGAGAAGAGCTCCTAGACCGAACACACGACCGTTCGTTGCCTCCACAATCTGTAATTTGTGGTAGAAGTGTTTGTGAGACAAAAAAAAATATAATGAACACTTAGGAATAAAGTTAAGTTTTGAAGAAATGATCCATTTTTCTTGTGTCTCTCGAAGAACATCTATGTATGATGTCTGTCTCGTCTTTTTTCTGCAAAATATTTAAAAAAATGCTATAGTAAAATGTTAGAAACTATTTTTAAATTTCTTTAGTATTTCTTTCCAGACGATCTGAAACTTTGGCATATGAACGTGTGGCCGCTCGATGCTTGTGAGGTCCTAAACCATTTCGATCTAGTTTTTTCAACCATAAAAATATCGCTATCAAGTTAATCTGATGTTATCCCACTTAACTACAAAAGCTATCTATTTAACTGATCATATAACAAAAATTGGTCAAACGAAAAGTGTGTTTACCTTTAGAGAAGGAGATGCTTTCTAACGTGAATAGAAGTTCTTCGTTCACTTAAGTAATACATATAAGCAATAAAATAAAATCTTAGCTCTGACTCCGAATGACTGTGAATTTATCCAAATCACTTAAAATTAAGTAACTGAAAAACTTTTAAGAAGGAAAGGGTGGCGGGGAGGAGAGGAGGGAAACAATTGCTTTTCATAAAAAAGCAAATAATTTATTCTTTTCACGTTTTTATCCTTTGATATTATCTTATCTCACATAATTTGTTGTTTTTAACTATTAAATGATTTTTATTTTAAAATATGAAATATAAAAAAGGTAAAAAGTGAAAACTCAACCAACCAAATAACTAAACAAAGTGGAAACGTGTATAGTAATTTGTTTATAACTGTTAAATGATTTTTAATTTAAAGCATGAGATATAAAAAGTTTTATATACTCTTCGATTCTCCAAGTCCAAAATCAACCCTTTTCTTTTCATTTTCACTGATTTTTTCTTTCCTTTTATACTCTTGATTTCTTTTTGTTTTTTTTTGATAAAAAAGTTATGTAACTAATGAGAAAGAAAGAATAGAGAACGAAAGAAGATGATGTAAATATTTAAAGTATAATTTTTAGAAAATAAAAGCAATACATGTATAAATATAACGACGGGATCTCTTTTTATTTAATATTTATTATTTGTTTAGATAATGATCTCTTTTGTGGAGATGTGGATGTTTATAATTACTGAATTTTCTAAAGCGAAACTCTTTAATATAATGTTTATGTTTATGATGACCATTAACTATTAGCCATAAAATCACGTTAATCGTTACATAAAAATGTTATTCACTGCTATACAATTAACTAAACAATAAAATGTTAATCGTTAATAATTTTACTCCTATACAATTAGTTTCTGTATATTTTTATTCACTAATCGAGTTATAAACAAACGAATATATATATATATTAGTCTAATAGAATGTATATGTTGCAGCAGAATTATTAAATGTTATAAATATAACGACAAAGGTGTCACATATTCATATGCTATAATTTTCTAGTAAAATAGCTACAACTCATGTACGTTGAATATTTCTTACAGATATTGCAAGACATTATTGTATGTCGTAAAACTGTTGCTAATTTGTAACAGAAAATCACAATGAAGAACTTGATAGGTATTTTGCAATAAACTTGTAGTAAAATTGTGACAAGCATTAAATATTGCAAAACTACGACATAACTTGTTACAAAATTTTAACGAATACGATCATTGCAAAAATTATGTTGCATTATCACTATTTTCTTGTAGTGTTCAAAGCTTGTATGAGGGTCTTTGAATCACTCTCAACAATTATTTCTTCAACTCCAAGGCTGTCCAAAATCGACATTGCCCAAATAAGAGTTCTTACTTTTGCATTAAAGTTTGTACCACCTAACTATACCCCTTTCATCCCTAAGAACACTTCCAATAGATCTAAGAGGAATTCTTAGATTTTAAATAATATAAAGTAATAGAAAAGATGAGAGAGATTAAAATGAGATTCTTATTTAAGAACCTTGAACATCTTATTAAGAATTCTATTTGACATATGTCAATAAATGATTAGACAAATGTTTTATTTATAATTTAAGATTTAAATAAATAATTAGATTACATTAAAATTATTAAAATATTATAAATATGAAACTAAATAGGGTTCTACCCATTGAAGATGCTCTAAGGATCCAATCAATCTCAAGTTGATCAGAACCCTGAAACATTAGCATAGCATCTTAGTTTACGTGAAAGACTACACGATTTGATTCCACGTTGAAATTTTCTATGGTTTTCTCGAAAACATCTTTATTAGTTATCTTGTTAATTTAAACTAGGTGGGTACCCATACATACGCACGGATTTTGTTTCATCTACTTTTGTTTTACGTTTACGTTTACATATTGTTTTGATATAAAATATATTTTGTTTAATTAACCTAAATTTTTTTACTCTGTGAAAAACTTAAAGTGGGAGATAGATATATTACCTTGGGAAAAAAACTATTTCATAATAAACTATTTTAGAAGGTTTTTAAATCAAATTTCATTTACTTTTTTTAGTGTATTAACTTTTTCATTTGTCGTGTCTAGTTGTATTTTTTTTTATCATATATGAGTATAATTACATATTGTGAGTTTAAAATCTCTCTGAAAACCCAAGTCCTTTTAAATATGAGTAGTTTGTACTCTTACTATTTCGGAAAATATTAACTTTCAAACATAGTTACATCAAAAAGTTATTAACATCGAAGTTCTTTGTCTTCTAAGCTTAATTTATGAGTTTTTTTTTGTAAAACATATAGCATCAACAAATTCAAAATCTTCTTGCTCCTTTTTATTTTTGGCTTCTAGGTAATCATTTAAAGTAAAAAAGACCAAGTTTATAAAATACGATAAAACAAAAAAAAATCATTATAAGAAAGACTATACAAAATACTTATATTGCTACCCTTTATATTATATTGTCTCCAACAACCAATATTTTAGCGCTGGTAAACGATGAACACGTTTTTCATTTACCACAAAGTGTGTGGTACTTTTTTCCAAGTATCTTTTACACTACAAGAAAACAGGGGATTTGCATCGGAAATATTCTGTTGCTAAAAAACGTCGATCTAGCAACGAACATCCAAGTCGTCGCTAAATCGACATTATTTTGCTACGTTTGCATTCGTCTCAAAATCGTCGCAACTTAGCAACAAATTTGCGACGATTTAGCAATAACTTACGCAATCGACGCTAAATCGATGCAACTTTGCGACGTATTAGAAAAATGCCCTTTCGTTTCACAATAGCGACGATTTAGCGACGACCAAAAGTGGTTAGAAAACACGTTCCGAGTTGTTGTACTGGTTTTTTGCAACGGAAAAAAGTGTTACAAATTCGTCTGTAAATTGACGCTAAAATGATATTTTGTGTAACTTTGCAAATTCGTTGCAATAGAATAAACACATCACAAAATTGTTGAAAAATCCTTGCAAAAGTTTTTTAAATTGCCTATATAAAGCTTTTCTTTCACTTAAATTGTATAAGAAAAATAAACACATCACAAAAAAAACACATACAACGGTCAAAATACTTTCATTTAAAGGATGTCTAGTGGAGCTGATATATACGAACTCCGAAGATGGATGTATATGCATAAAGATTATGAAGTAGTGGTGACGAAAAAGTTTGTGGAGGGTCTTCAAATATTCGTGTATCATGCGAGAAATATGTCGACGACTATGGAAACCGGTATGATGTATTGTCCTTGTCGGAAGTGTAAAAATAAATCATATATTAATAATGAGACGATGGAAAAGCATGTCTACAGTAGAGGGTTTATGGCGCAATATTTTATTTGGTTTCAACATGGAGAGGGTTATGGTCAGTGTTATAATGAAAGGGGTAGTAGTAGTAATTATGTAGTTGTGGATGATGATGAACCTAATATTTTGCATGATCATGAGGATTATCATCAATACGATAATCATCAGAATATGGGTGGAGATCAGAATAGGTTTCATGATATGGTTACAGATGCATTCCATGAGACAATAACATCATTAACGGAAAATAATGATTATGAGGAACCAAACATAGATGCAAAACAGTTTTATGATATGTTAAGCGCTGCAAATCAACCAATCTACGAAGGATGTAGAGACGGGTTTTCTAAGTTATCATTGGCATCTAGGTTGATGAACACTGAAACTGATCACAACTTATCTGAGATTTGCATGGATAGCGTGGCAGAGGTCTTCAAAGAGTATTTGTCAGAAGATAATCATTCTGCATAGTCTTACTATGAAATCCATAAATTGGTCTACAGTTTAGGGTTACTATCGGAGATGATTGATGTTTGCATTGATAATTGTATGATTTTTTTGGATAAATGATGATAAGTTGCAGGAGTGTAGATTTGGCCAAAAGCCGAGATACAAACCGTAAGGTACTGGGCGAAATAAGGTATTGTACCAAAGGATGTGGTACCTCCCAATAACAGATAGGCTGAAGCAATAATATCAATCGGAAAGGACAGTTGCATCGGTGAAATGGCTTGCAGAATATTCATCCACAAATGGAGAGATAACTCATCTGTCTAATACAAAAAAGCTTGGAAACACTTTTAGACGGTACACTCATCTTTTGCTAGAAATATTCTGAATGTGTATCTTGGTTTTTGCACTGATTGATTTAGTCCATTTTGTATGTTTGGAATGCAATACTCTTTGTGGCCAGTAATTTTAACGCCTTACAACCTTCCCTCAGATATGTGCATGCAAAGAGAATTCTTATTTTTGAGTATTTTAGTACCTGGTCCTAAACATCCAAAGCGGTCGCTTGATGTTTTCTTACAGCCACTAATATATGAGTGTGAAGCAATTGTGGTATACAGTTGTTCGTGCAGTGCAGTGCTAATGTGGACCATAAGTGACTTTCCAGCTTATGGAATGCTATCGGGTTGGACTATGCATGGAAGGTTGTCATGTCCGTATTTTCTTAATCATACAGATGTGTTTCAGTTGAAATATGGACGAAAAACAAATTGGTTTGATTGCCACCGCCGGTTTCTCCCAATCAACCTTCCTTACCAGAGAAACAAGAAGTTGTTCAGGAAGAACAAAGTTGTACGTGCCCCACCACCACCGTATCTAAGTGGAGAAGATTTGCTCGCGCAACTTGATCATTACATGAGGGGGGGTTACTGGCACATTTCAGCTAACATGGCTGACGGATATGGCGAGCATCATAATTGGCATAAGAAAAGTATATTCTGGGAACTTCTCTATTGGAAAGATTCACCTACTGAGACATAACCTTGATGTGATGCATATCGAGAAAAACTTTGTCGGGAACATCATGCACACAGTACTGAACGTGCAAAGAAGAATTAAAGACAACATAAAGTCTAGACAGGACTTGCCTGATATATGTTCGAGAAGTGATTTGCACCTTACAAACAATGGGAAATCCCATAATCCGACCTATAGGTTATCTGCAAATGCAAAGGCAGCATTGTTCGATTGGGCAATATCAGCCGTCAACTTTCCTGATGGGTATGTTTCAAAACTATCTAAATGCGTTGAGCAAGGTCAAAAGTTTTCAGGGATGAAAAGTCATGATTGTCATGTGTTTATGCAACGACTACTACCTTTCGCATTTGCGGAGCTTCTACCAAAAAATGAACATGAATCAATTGCTGGTAATTACAATTATATATATACTTAATTTATTTTAGTTTTGATAGAAATTTTAGTTGAGTAATTATTAAATTATCATGGTTGCAGGAATATGAGCGTTTTTTAGAGTTTTATGTACACGAACTCTTACGAACGATGAGATTCAACAGTTGGATGACAACATTGCAATATTGTTGTGCAACTTAGAGAAAATATTTCCTCCGTTTTTTTTTGGTGTTATGGAACATCTCCCTTATGAAGCTGCACTAGGAGGACCTGTTCAGTTTTGTTCGATGTATCCTTTCGAAAGTTTCATGGAACATTTAAAGGGGAAGGCTAAAAACCTTGTAAAAGTTTAAGGCTCAATAGTTGCTGGGAGTTTAACTGAAGAAACATCACCTACGGTTGCTGGGAGTTTAACTCAATAGTTGCACCTACGGTTCGAACGCGCAAAAGAGCAATAAGACGGTACGATGACGGTGGTGTTGCACCAACTTACGCTGTTGATGGAGTACCAGATATCTTTTCACCTATAGGACGACTTAGTGGAAGATTGCAGGCAGTGTGGTGGACGAATGATAAAGATCGTCATAGCGCACATACACATATTTTGACAAACTACGAATTCGTGAGACCATTTGAAAGGTAGACATTATATATAAATTATTGAATTATATAGATACATATTAGTGATTTTATTTATTTTAATGAGTTTTTTAAATTTTCATCTCAGCTTATTCAAGTGTCAAGTAGAAGAAGCAGACCCTGATATAACGTCTGATCAATTTGAAAAGCTTAAAGATCGCGATTTTGCCCCATGGTTAAAGGCACAAGTACGTATATATGATTTACTTTTATATATATAATTTTAGACATGCATGGAAGTATCGATGTTTTGTTGGATTCAATATTACGAAATGATTTACATGATCTATAGGTGGAGTATGATTATACATCATATCCAATTTGGTTTCAAGATTTGATTCAAGGCCCGGTTGGAAAGATCACGACTATACCTACTCGAGGATATGTGTTTCATACACTAAAACACGGGAGCCATAAATCAATTGCTAATTATGGGATATATGTGAAGGGTGACTTAGACTTTTACGGGATACTGACATACATAACTGAAGTTGAATACCAAGGAACAATCAACTTAAAATGCACATTATTCAAATGTGATTGGTTTGATCCCGTTATTGGTGTAGGTGTTTACTTAAACAAATTTGGCGTAGTCTATGTCAATGCATCACTGCGATATTGGAAGTTTGAGTCTTTCATACTTGGATCACAGACAAAACAAGTCAGCTTTATTTCATATCCTCGAGTTTGAGAAACAGAGATACGATGGTTGTCAACTATAAAAGTTTATTTTAGAAGCGTATTGTTGGTGTTAATGGTAAATCACCTATGCAACTAAAATTTTGCTATTTAATCAACTTTACATTTAATTATTAGTATTAATTTTTTAAAGAACACATGTTATTCTCTCTATCAGTATCAAAGTATCAAGCAGATGGAGAGAGTTATCCAACTTTTTATATATATAAGATTTTATTCACTAGAATCCTAGTTTTATTGTAACTAGGATGGACAAAGAGTAGAGAAAACAAATGGCTTCAAATCAAATGATGATGTAACCAGTTCCTCATGAAGGCAAACGCTTCCTCCGCGTCTCGATCATCTTCTGGCGTCTCGGGCCGGTGAACAAAGCCGTGACCTCTTCCTTCATACACAACAACTTTTGACCCTTCACCAATCTTCTCCTCAATTTCATACAAACGCTTCACTTCACAAAGCGGGTCCCTGTCTCCAGCAATAAACAAGACTGGCACTTTCACATCACCGGCCACAGCCGAGTCTATTCTCGTACCGTAGAACGAAACACCGGTGCTGAAGTAATCGTTCTCATCCGCGGCTAATACGTCAACCACGCGTCCACCGCCAAAACAAAAACCCATTACTCCTAGCTTCTTGGAGATCCCAGCCGCTGCAAATTCCTCGACCATCCATTTTGTGAAACTAGTTGTGTCTTGTCTGATACGATTCCGGTCTTGTTTTCTTCTCCATTCCTCGTATTCAGACTTTGGTCGGTTTTTCGACCATGGATCTCCACGGAACAAGTCCGGGACAAGAACACTATCTCAACCAACAACAAAGAAAACACACAAAATTGCAACTTGAATAATTAATACTGGAATCTGAGAGAGGTAAGTAAATAGATAAGATTTAATACTTGTAGCCATTGCAAGCGACACGGTAAGCGAAGTCGCGTGTGGCTGAATCTTGAAAGCCAAAGACATCAGAGAGTAGAAGCAATCCAGTTCCGTTATTATTCTTTACTGCCGTTAAAAGATAACCTTCAACACCGTCAACAGACACTTCTGTTCCGTTAACAAGCTCACACGCTTCTTCTTCCTCCTCATCATCATTGACCTCCACGTTAACGGCGCCGTCAGAGGTCTCGAGCGCAGAAATGTTCTTGTGAGACATTCGTCTCCGCAAGAATCTCGTAGTGATATGTTTACCGATCTGAGACAACATGATCTTTATAAATTTTAAAGTTCTTCAACATCTAGCTTAAAGAATCAATGCTTAAGTGGTCAAATTCTAAGTAAGATGTAGAGAAGATTGGAACGTACAGAGGGAACGAGAGGTAAGAGTCGCGGAGGAAGAAGGTGGTGGCTGCCATGGCGGGTGAACGGTGATGGTGGTGCTCCGGCTTTAGCAGAGGAGGAAAGAGAGGCCAACGACGCAGCCATTGTATGTATCTTTCCAGAATCAATATGGTCCAGAAGTTTTTCTTTATATTGTATTGGATATTTGTCAATAAAATATCAAGTCACAACAGTTAAGTGGAAGAAATTTGTAAAACCAAAAACACACACCAAAAAAAAAAAAAAAACTTTTAAAATAAATCACATGCTTAAATGACGAATATAATTTGTTAGATATATTAGATGTTTAAATAGAATGTTTACGAAAATTGTCACCATAGCCCGCCATAATTTAAAATACTAAAAAGTATGTGAAACAAGTTTGTCGTAGTAATGGTAGGTTTGCTATATTTTTTAACTATCTCATATAGTACTAATGATTGATGAAGCCTATGACATATATATTTTCATCTTGTTGTGATGTTAACTTAACCTCTCTTTTTTTCGATTTTGTTATGTTAACATTTTTTCATTATGTTAATTTTGATAGTCAAGCTGTGTAGAACTTGTATATATATATATATATATATATATATTCTATTAATCATATTTTTAACTAGAACTTGTATATATATATTCTATTAATCATATTTTACAAATCTTTTACATCGTTACTTTGTTAAAAAAGAAGATATTGTATCATTAGAAGTATTTACGTCTCTGTGTTTTGGAAAAACAATATAAATAATTTTGATCCACTTCAAATTACTGAATCAGTTATATTTTTTTATTCTGGTCATCTTAGTCATATTGTTTTTTTATTCTGGTCATTCTGGTCATCTTAATAATTACTAGGGGAATATCCGGGCTAACGCTAGGGTAAACATTTGACAGTTTATAGAATTTTTAGAATTTTGAACGAAAATTTATTTTTAGATTTTTTGGTATAAATAAGAAAAATTCAGATGATATTCTATCTCACAATTTTACCAAAAGAATCTACAAGGTACTACTATTTGAATATAACAGCAATTCTTGATTCTTAAACTCTGATTTCAATTTTTGTAACAAAATCATGTCATTGTCATGTGTTAAGCTAGTATGTTTTGATTTCTATATTTATTCACAATGAAGAATGAGAATATATTAAAAATTTTATTTAATTTGACGATTGAATTAATTATTTTTGATAGAATTTATTTAATTTGATTTGATTTTTAATAGTTTTGCTAGTATATGAAAAATTATGTGACTTTGTATCTAACATTAAAACAAAAATACATGTATGGTACTTTAATAGCTTTTCTATATCTATAATTTTTTGTAATTTATATTTAAACGTTAAAATTTTACTTTTATTATATATCAACATTATTGATTATAGTACTTATAATCTATATTCATCTTGTAATTTACTATCAATTTTTCTTTACTGTTATTTTTCAAGCATTTGTAGTCTCCACTTTTTCATTTATTTCTTCGCTCTTATGCACTATCCATCATTTATACACTTATTTTAAAATATATCAAATTACCTTTTTAAATATTGTCAATTGTATTTATTTATAAAACATGTAACAAAACAATCGTAAATATTAATAATTTAAATAGTAATAATGTTTGATGCAATCAGTAATAAATAATATTAAAAAACAATTGCCAAGCTCTCCGCAAAAAAATCACAAAATAATTTAAATAAATTATGACAAAACATTATTCTGTATTAGAAATTTTGTAAAAAAGATGAAACAATATAATTATTTTTTAATCAAAATTTTGACAAAATTTATTTTTACCTTTTAATATTCATAATCTTAGTTTTTTTTTCAATTATCGTATTAACTAAAACAATATTAATCTAATATTTTATATTAACCTTAAGTCTTTAACTAATATCAACTAAAAATAATATTAATAAAATTTAAACATATGCATAATGGATCTTAATAGATAGATAATTTTATTTTATGAATTTTTAATAATAAAAACAATAATAATAACATATAAACTCTTTAATTAATATTTTAAATTATAAAATATTTAAATTATAAATAAATTGTCACACTAATATTTAAGTAGCATGTGGTTGACAAAAAAAAAGAGTGACATATGATTGAAGGAGAAAGTCTCTCATGGATCTCAATCGTTGTAATTGTAAAATAGCGACAGCCTTGATGACATGACAACTTAAGAGAAGTTCTCTTTGATTTTTGATGATGTGGGCACATTGAAGAGTCACAATTAGAGTTTACAGAATGTACATAATTTTTTTTGTCAATGTCAGAAGCTAAACATTCACAATATGGGTGGTCAGAGACTTTTTGCCGATGTTCGCGTTGCGCAAGAATTTTGCAGTTGTTTATAATAAATTGATTTCACATGTATGCTTCTTTACAAAGTTAGGTTGTTAGTTTTGAGTCTTTTTTTAATATCTTGTATGACGTTTATTTAAAATAAAAACCAACAAAACCTCCACAAAAAGTAGGTTAGTTGGTTGTTGTTTACTTGTGTAGTCTAGGGAATTATAACGTTGACAGACACTGTTTAAACTTTTTTTTTGTCATCTTCCACTGTTTAAATGTTTTAGGTAATACATACACAAGCCTTACAATCAAATAACCAAGCATTTCAGTTTAAATAATCTATTCAAATAACAAATATGGTTGAAAAAGATGATTTGCTTGGAAGTCAATTTATTTAAATAAGAGAGTGAATAGACATGCATTAATCTAGATGTTTAGGAAGTTTTAAACATCTATGGTCCTACATATTTGGCAATTTTTCTTTGCATACAACCAATTGATAATACAGTCATGGTCGTAGTTATGGCTACATGCTAGGGTATTGATATCGCTCGCGTTATGTGGCTATTGTGACTACATGCTAGGGTATTGATATCGTTCGCGCGCGCTATGTGACTATTGTTCTACCGTCAATGTAAAATTTTCTTTAAGAAAATCAGACCTACACTAAGAGAGGGAAACATAATCCTCCTTTCTATATTTTGGTAGAAAAATATTTAAAGTGCCAAAAAAGAAGATCAAATCTATGGCAAGAATGGTGAAGACCATTAAAAGACTATAACAATGGACTTTCAATGCTTCAGGGAACTTTATGTAGCAATACAGTATTAGTGTCACCTTGTTTTACAACTTTCTTCCTCATTGCGTTATATTTTCTTGACCACACTATCCAATATAAATTATTAAGAACCTACTAAAATGATTCTTCGAGACATACAACACTATTGACTGCATAATAGCCAAATGTATCATCTAGATACACCATCTGGATGCACCATTTATATGCACAAACAAAAAACATGACCTAACATTACTTTTTTCTCATATGGACACAACCATCAATGTAAATACATACATATAAAGCCAAGAAAGGTAAAAAAATCAAAAATTTGTATGAACCCGCGCCTGCACGAAATTTTAATTTAAAACTTTTATCAATATAAGTCTTTGAGTATAAATATAATCATTTGAATTTTAAATGATTTTACTTTAGTCATGTACATTTTCTTTCCAAATTTTAGTTAAAAATTCAAACATTTTTCACACAATTTTTTTTTGTAATCTTTTCACCTTCTATTAGCTCAGATATAGTATACTTAACTATAAATTGATTCTCAAAACAGATCATATCTATTTTCTCTTTACTATATTTCAATACATAATTTTCTGTAAAATTAATTGCATTATTTTCTTGTAGATAGTAGTTTTAATAGTTGTCACCCAAAAAAAAAAAGCATTCTTAATTTTTCTAAAATATGAAACTTACGAACTCATAAAAATTATTCTAACTTTAAAAATATGTTTATTTGTCCAAAATTAAAATCTTTCTAATTTTATTTAAAAACTCTTCAATTTACCACTATTACTATTCTAGTTTCCATAAAAAATTCTCAATTATTATCATTACACAATTTTGTTTTAATTCTAATCACCTTAATTTTTTTCGATCTGTATTAGTTTCCTAAATAGTGATTAATTTTTAGTTTTTCCTTTTTAGGTATTCCTTTTGTTTTTTTTTAAAAAATCAGCATTTTATTTATCTAATCGTTTATATTATATTATAATTATAAATAATAATATGTACAAAGTCTTTCTTTTTTTTAATCGGTATCATGAATTGATACTTTTATATTAACTAATCTATTTTTAATTTTTAATTGTGTATTTATCTTTAGAAATGAATTACTTTTTATTTTGAGTAAAAAAGCTGATAAATTTGGTCCTAATTTTTTTTTAAAACTTTTATTTTATTTATTCTACTAAATAATTGTAAATCTTAAACAGATTATTTGATGTAAGATGGAATGGTAATCAAGGAAGGATGGACTGTGGTCTCAAGCCTTCTTCGAACAGCAAGTAAACGTGGATGGAATGAATGGAGAGTGGAGTGCAACGAATGAATGATAGCTAGGGATGGACGGATGAATGAAAGAGTGGACTTGCGTTGGATGAATGGTCGATTAGCAGGATGAGCGAATGGACGAATGATTGTGATGGATGAATGGTCGAGCGTGGATGCAACGAACGAGTGGGCTGATGGATTCGAATGATGAAGTGATAAACGAATGGAGGGTGGATCGTGAGATAGATGATAGATCGATTGATGAGGTGATGAATGGATAAGCGTGTGATTGATTGAAAGATGAGTGAAGTGGATCGATGGTGAGAATGGATGTCGCCACACAAGGGTGATTGCTTGTGATAAGACAGATCACTAAGTCACCTTGATATTACTCACAAGGAAAGCTAGAGATTTTCGAAATCAGACTCTTTCTCAGAGAACGATGAAGAACTGCGTTATGTTATAGATACGTGAAAAATGATACACGACTATGAAATAAAATAACCCTAAGCTTCTAATAAACCTGCAAAATGAGCAAACACAATATAATGTAAATAAAACACATACCTTGGAAGATTTTAGAAGCTTGGAGTGGGCTGGTCGAATTCTTTATTGTTTCTTCATGGGCTGATCTCTGACAAGCTTAGACAGGCTGAATTGAGAAAAACATCTTCAAGTCTTCAGTGGGCTCTCCTTGGGCTGCTTGAAGCTTGGGCGAATTCTTCATCTCTTGGACTAGGAAGCCTTGAACTGTCTTGTTGAATAATCCCCTTAGTCTTCTAGTTCCCGAACGAGTTCTTGGCGGCTCTCTCATTGCAATAATGTCTTGAATAACAGGAGCATCTTCAAAGTCTTCTATAGGAATCTCGTCTTCAGTCTCGATGTCCTCATCATTCCCTCCCTCTTCAAAAGGTTCTGACCTCTGAACTTCATCACCTGCATGATAAGGAAGTAAGTCAGATACATTGAACACTGGAGAAATGGTTAACTCACCTGGGAGGTCCAGCTTGTAGGCATTGTTGTTGATCCTCTCCAGAACTCGGAATGGGCAAGCTTCTTCCTCTGGTTTAGGAACCTCTCTGGTCGCATGTGAACCCAAACCCAATCTCCGGGATTGAAGATGAGCTCTTTTCGTCCCTTGTCTGCAGACTCCTTGTTCTTTGCTGTTTTCTGCTCATTGTTCTCCTTCACTTTTTGGTGCATTTTCTTGATAATCTCTGCCTTGACTTCTCCATCCTGGTTTGTAACATCTAATGGCGGCAATGGAACAAGATCTAAAGGCGTATCTGGCTTAAAACCATATACTATCTCAAAAGGGGACATCTTAGTTGCTGAGTGGTTATCGTGATTATAAGCAAACTCAACAAAAGGAATACAGTCTAACCAGTTCCGAAAGTTCTTACCAACCGTGGCTCTCAATAGAGTTGATAGTGTTCTGTTGACTACCTCAGTTTGTCCATCCGTCTGGGGATGACATGTCGTTGAAAAGAGCAGCTTGGTGCCTAGCTTTCTCCATAGAACTCTCCAGAAGTGGCTTAGGAACTTTGTGTCACGGTCTGAAACTATGGTCCTTGGAATCCCATGCAATCGAACTACTTCTCTGAAGAAGAGGCTTGATGTTTGAGTGGCGTCATTAGTCTTGGCACAGGGAATGAAATGCGCCATCTTTGAAAACCTGTCCACTACAACAAAAATAGAATCTTTTCCTCGGATTTTGGGTAAGCCTAAAACGAAATCCATACTAATATCTACCCAAGGCATAGTAGGAATAAGAAGTGGCATGTATAAACCATGTGGATGTGACCTGGATTTAGCTTTCAGGCATGTCACACACTTAGCACAGAATCGCTCCACATCCTTCTTAAGGTGGGGCCAGAAGAAATGCTCCACAAGCACACTTAGAGTTTTATCAACTCCAAAGTGTCCCATAAGTCCACCTCCATGTGCTTCCTTGATCAGCAAGTCTCGCATCCCTGAGGAATGCACAAACGTTTCTCTCTAAACAGATAATCATTATGTATATAATAAGAACATGTGGGTGATTGGGTGCAGTTCTGATAGATGGAGCTGAAGTCTGGATCTTCTTTGTAGGCGTCCTTCAGATGCTCGAATCCTAGAACCTTAGCCTCCAATGTCGAGATCAATAGATGCCTCCTGGATAGCGCATATACTACAACGTTCTCTTTGCCCTTCTTGTACTTGATGATATATGGAAACGATTCCACATACTCCATCCACTTGGCATGACGTCTCTTAAGTGTAGTCTGACCTCTCAAATACTTCAATGTCTCATGATCAGTGTGGATGACAAACTCCTTGGACAAAAGATAATGCTGCCACGTTTCTAACGATCTGACCAAGGCATAGAGCTCCTTGTCGTAGGTTGGGTAAATCAGACTAGATCCACTTAGTTTCTCGCTGAAGTAGGCTACTGGACGTCCTCCTTGAGTGAGCACAGCTCCAATACCTAGTCCTAAAGCATCACATTCAATCTCAAAAGTTTTGTCAAAGTAAGGCAAAACTAAAACAGGTGCATTTGTTAAAAGAGTTTTAAGGTGTTTGAAAGCCTCTTCCTGGGCTGGTCCCCATTTGAAGGCAATGTCCTTCTTGATCACGGCTGTGAGAGGGGCAGCTACTGTGCTAAAGTCTTTAACAAATCGCCTATAGAAGCTTGCTAGTCCGTGGAAGCTCCTCACGTGGCCTATGCTTGTTGGTATAGGCCAGTCTTGTATAGCTTTGATCTTCTCTGGATCCACCTGTAATCCCTGAGAACTTACAACAAAACCTAGGAAAACTACCTCATTAGTGCAGAAGGAACACTTCTTAAGGTTCCCATACAGGCCTTCCTTTCGAAGTGTATCCAAAACAGTCTCAAGATGCAGTAAATGTTCTTCAAATGATTTGCTGTAAATTAGTATATCATCGAAATACACCACTACAAACTTACTGATGTATGCCCTTAAGACATGGTTCATTAACCTCATGAATGTACTGGGGGCGTTGGTGAGACCAAATGGCATGACCATCCACTCGTACAGACCTTGCTTGGTCTTGAAGGCTGTCTTTCATTCGTCTCCCTCCTTCATTCTGACTTGATGGTATCCGCTCCTGAGATCAATTTTAGAAAACACATTAGAACTAGATAGTTCATCAAGCATGTCATCTAACCTGGGAATGGGATGGCGGTATTTGATGGTGATGTTGTTGATTGCACGACAGTCCACACACATCCTCCAAGTTCCATCCTTCTTGGGCACTAGTAGAACGGGGACGGCACAGGGACTAAGACTCTCTCTTATGTAGCCTTTCTCCATTAAGTCATGAACCTGTCTCTCCAATTCCTTTGCCTCTGTTGGATTCACCCTGTAAGCTGGTCTGTTAGGCAATGGCGCACCGGGGACTAGATCAATCTGATGCTCGTTCCCTCTTATGGGTGGTAATTTAGCTGGTATCTCTTCAGGAAATACTTCCTTGAACCTGTCAAGTATGGAAGTGATTTCTGGGGGAATAATTATTTCCTGTGCTCCTGTAAGACAGACATCTCTAAACACCATTAGTAGCACCGTTTCTTTATGATCCAAAGCTTTATAAATAGTACTAGGTGTAATGTAGAGGTTAGTCTTACTTACCTTAGCCTCAGCAGCAAACTTAGACTGCATATCATGTATCTCTTGAGGAGACAATGGGGCAAGCTGAAACTTGCGTTTCTGAAACGTGAGGGAGTGGGTGTTGGTGCGACCATTGTGCAAGACTTCTCTGTCAAACTGCCAGGGGCGGCCGAGCAAGAGGTGTCCTACTTGCATGGGAACTACATCGCACAGAACCTCATCCTCATACTTACCTATTCTGAAAGGTACCTTAACTTGCTCCTGGATTCTGATTTCGGTGTTGGAATCTAACCACCTTAGTCAGTATGGCCGTGGATGGGGGCTTGTATTCAGTCCTAGCTTATCAACAAGAACTCGACTTGCAGCGTTAGTACAAGAACATCCATCTATTATAAGACTACATACCTTGTTCTGGACTGAACAGCGAGTGAAGAATAAATTCTCTCTCTGGAGGGTGTCAGGATCACTCATAGCACTTAGAGCCCTGCAGACAACTAGCATGTCACCTGTCTCTGGGTACGCTATCTCCTCCTCTGTATCAGCAACTTCTAAGGTCTCCTCCTCGTCTTGGGATTCATACCCTCCCTCTTGCGTAAGGATCATAACTCGCTGGTTGGGGCACTCCCTTGCATAGTGTCCTTTTCCCTGACACTTAAAACAAGTTATGTCTCTAGCTCGAGGATTAGGAACAGAAGACTTACCTGGTTCCTGACGGTTGTTTCTAGGTGCCTCATAGGCTGGTCTCCTCTCCTGAGCATTCGTTGCCACAGCTTTGCCTTTGTCAATGCTACTGGGCTGGAGTGCGTTCCATTGGTTTCTAGGGGCAGGGGCACTCCATTGGTTGGGTCTAGAGCGGCTGGTTGCTGCAGCCTTCTTCTTGATTCCCTTTTCTGCCTGCACAGCTACATGTAATAACTCGTTAAGATCATGACAAGGTTGGCGTTCTACCTTTCTGGCTATGTGATCATTAAGTCCATCAATGAAATGACCATGAGCACTTCTTCACTCTCATCTAATGCCATTCTGTTTATGAGCTGCTCAAACTCTTCAAAGTACTCCTCCACACTCTTAGTCTTTTGAGAGAGTTTTCTGAATTGTCGCTGCATCTCTCGGTGGTAGTGGGGTGGGACAAAACGCCTCCTGAAGTTGAACTTCATGGCTGTCCAAGTGGTGATCTGTTCGAAGTTATTTCTTCTTCGGTCCTGGGTTTCTCGATCCCACCAGGATAAGGCGTGGTCAGTGAGCTGAGTTGAAGCAAGGGATATCTTCTTCTGGTCTTTGTACTCATAGTAGTCGAAGATATACTCCATGCGCCTCTCCCAGTCCAGGTAAGCTTGTGGATTAACTCGACCTGCAAAAGTGGGAACAATTAGCTTCAGGTCTTTAAAACCTCGGTTCACTTCCCTTTCTGGTCGTTGATGATGGGCATGCTGGTTCCTCCTCCTTGCTCTGGCGTCAATGGTGTGGTCACTGTCCTCGTCGTCAGCTTGCTCTTCCTCTCGGGGAAGCTCTAAGCGTCCAACTCGTTGCTCGATTCGTCCAATCTGAGCTGCCAGGTCATTCTTCATATTCTGAAGTGCTTCTAGCAAGGCAGTGTTGGGGTCGGCATCCACTCCTGCCATGGTAAACCTGGTCCTGCAAACACTCGAACAAGCGATCAAGGGACTAGGGAACATAATGTATAGGCTAAGAAATATAAATCGAAATATTATGACTAAACCTATGGTTATAACAAAATTTAATGTTAACCGAAATTAAATCACAAAATTAAACTAAACCAGAAATTAAAATAAACCAACGAAATTAACTAAACCAAATTAATTAACTAAACCGAATTCAAAAACTAACCAATTTCGAAATTAACTATCCTAGCAATAAAATTCGGACCTAACAACTAACAAGATAATTCGATTTTTAAACTAGCTAACAACCTATCAAATCCTAACAAGGTATCGACTAACAAACTTGACACAACTTAGACCTAATAGTGAACAAGCGAACAGAAACAACAAACGACTTAGGACTTTATCAAGCAATCAAGCAAGCGAAACAATGAAAGAACAATAAGCACACAAAACAGATCAAACTAACACAAATCGAAACCTGAATAGATTAAGCAACGACTAGAACTAAACAAGAGAACGAACATATCAAAAGGACTAAACAACAAACGGATGCAAACAAGACAAATCAAGCAAACGAACAAGGACAAGCACTCAAGACAACGACTAAGAACAGAAACAACGAATGAGATCGAAACCTAAGCAGCTAACAAACGAATGACAAAACAGATCAAACAAGGAAACAAGGAAAACAGAATAAAGAAATCGAAAGAGGGTTTGATACCAAATGATGTAAGATGGAATGGTAATCAAGGAAGGATGGACTGTAGTCTCAAGCCTTCTTCGAACAGCAAGGAAACGTGGATGGAATGAATGGAGAGTGGAGTGCAACGAATGAATGAAAGAGTGGACTTGCGTTGGATGAATGGTCGATTAACAGGATGAGCGAATGGACGAATGATTGTGATGGATGGATGGTCGAGCGTGGATGCAACGAACGAGTGGGCTGATGGATTCGAATGATGAAGTGATAAACAAATGGAGGGTGGATCGAATGAGATGGATGATAGATCGATTGATGAGGTGATGAATGGATAAGCGTGTGATTGATTGAAAGATGAGTGAAGTGGATCGATGGTGAGAATGGATGTCTCCACACAAGGGTGATTGCTTGTGATAAGACAGATCACTAAGTCACCTTGATATTACTCACAAGGAAAGCTAGAGATTTTCGAAATCAGACTCTTTCTCATAGAACGATGAAGAACTGCGTCATGTTATAGATAGGTGAAAAATGATACACGGCTGCTAAGGAACCTTATAAAGGGGCTCGTGCAGCTGATGTCTTCTTGGGCGAAACCCTAATACATATTCTAATCTAAAGTCCTAAAATAACATGAAATAAAATAACATAAATGTAAATAACGCCTAATACAAACTGTGAAATAAAATAACCCTAAGCTTCTAATAAACCTGCAAAATGAGCAAACACAATATAATGTAAATAAAACACATACCTTGGACGATTTTAGAAGCTTGGAGTGGGCTAGTCGAATTCTTTATTGTTTCTTCGTGGGCTGATCTCTGACAAGCTTAGACGGGCTGGATTGAGAAAAGCATCTTCAAGTCTTCAGTGGGCTCTCCTTGGGCTGCTTGAAGCTTGGGCGAATTCTTCATCTCTTGGACTAGGAAGCCTTGAAATGTCTTGTTGAATAATCCCCTTAGTCTTCTAGTTCCCGAAGTTCTTGGTGGCTCTCTCATTGCAGTAATGTCTTGAATAACAGGAGCATTTTCAAAGTCTTCTATAGGAATCTCGTCTTCAGTCTCGATGTCCTCATCATTATTGGAGCATTAAATATATGATAAGTTTCGAATAGGTTCATATTTATGCAGTTGAGATAAACAGATTATATTGTATTCAGATGACCACTACAACTGAAACACAGTTCTTAGCAAAAAAAGGAAAACACAAAGCATCACTAAATTCATATTATTGGACTTGTAAAAAGTTTAATCTTGTCAGCCAAATTCACTTGTGAATAAAGAAATATTCGTTTTCTCTCTTTGTTTCTTTTTCTTCATCATCCTCTGGTTTTATCCCAAAAAAAGAAAGAATCAAGCTTTCACAACTTGGAAGGTTTCCAACAGATTCTTGAACTTACCCCAATTAATATATCATTACTAATTGTACAATTCTAAGAACAAAAAGATCCTTAATTTGAAAACACACAAAATAAGAAAAGGTTAAACCCTTTTTTTGCCTCAAGCAGCCAAAGAGATTAAATGAGTGAACAATAAAAAAAGATTTGAAGTCCTAAAAAGAAGACAAAAGAGCAAAGAATTCTTCTAACTTTTTTAACGGCTCAACATCCGATTCTTTCTCAATCTCTCTCATTTCTTCTTTCCTCTGAGCTGAAGTTCTCTTTCATCTTCGTCCCTTGCGATTCTTGCACTGCATTTTAACAATTAACCATGAATCGTTAAGGAATATCGAAGAAACAAAGTAAATGAAACTTTTGATCAAAATAATGATGGACTTTCGTCTCTCTTCCTTTTGGTTATCTTCAAAGCCTGCTTCCATGTTTATGTCATCATCGTTATACCCTGTAAAACGCTTGGGTGGTCTGAAATTGAAACACAAAACCCATTCAAGTATCAGGATACGAAGAAACAAAAAATCTTAAATGTAATGGATTTGAGAGTGGGGAGAAAGTTTGAAGCAGTACTTACAACAACTTTCTAAGCATGCCGAATGCTTCTTCATCCTCTGACCTTCTTGCAGGCTTCTTCTTCTTCAGCAGCCTCCTATCATGATCTATATCACGCGAGGGAGGTCTCTTGTGCGCTGCTTTTATCACCTGTACATATTACTTGAAAAATTAGTGTCTTGGCAAGAGGAAGGACATAAGAAAGAGGTGTCAAAGATCATTATCATGATACCTGGTGTTTCGAGGTAGGCACTGATCGTTTTGGTATCATTCGGGGTGATACCTGGTGTTTCGAGGTAGGCACTGATCGTTTTGGTATCATTCGGGGTGATACCTGGTGTTTCTCCACAACCTTAGACCCTGAATTCACACATTCTGTATCTTTGACAGAAGCTGATATTAGTTTGGATGCAAGCTCATGAACGCGCTTCTTATTAACACCAAGAGGCGCCATCTCTTTTCTCAAGGTTTCCAGAGCATCAGTATCCTTCTCCAACTTGAGAAACTTAAATAATTTTTCCTCTAGTAGCATGAATATGATAGCCTTTTCGTTTTATACTTCAATTCCCTGCAATGTAGCAATGCTATTGTCCCACTCTCCGTTCTTTACTTAATCTACAAACAGCTTAACGATAGTGTTGTGCAGAGGAATGCCAGACTCAACCTCCAGAAGGTTCCCAATTTGATCAAATCCAAGAGAGTAAAGTGCATCAGTGATGATCCTAATGAATTCAGACTCTTTGATGAAACCTTCATAGCCTACCTTTTTCAAACGTTTCGAAGGTGGTGCAGTATCCATCCTGCAAAAACAAATTTCGAGCTTTCCCGAATCAAACAGACATACAATATACATAAAGAGACACCAGCATTTCACTTCTATTGGACAAAGAACGAATCTGAAATCAATCTTGTAATACCTGAACCACAAATACAAAAGGGGTTTATGAAGAAGTTTCAAAACATCAATGTCTCAAAATGGAAGAACAAAAGCATAAAAATCCCACCTTGATAACATTAAACGCCACCAAATCGATCATAGATTGAGAGATTCATGGAACAATGATTGATTAAAAAGGGGAAATAGATTGGCTGCAAAACCTAGAAACAAATCATCGATTTACCTAGACTTTTGATGCAGAAGCTCCCAAACAAATTTGCGAGACGAATCGTTGCCACCGTCGGATTTGTGATCTACCCAACGATGGCAATATAAAAGGAGAGAATATGGCGTTTTAAGAGCATCCCGATGTATGGATGAATGGCTCTACAGAGAAAGTGGAGCTTTTTTTTTTTTTTTATATATATATTTTTTTATAATTATTTTTAAATTGAAATTAAAGTCAATGACCAAAAAAATTAGAGTAAAATAACAATAACTATCAACCTAATCTATTGAATCCGATCCAAACCCAGTAACCCAACCCAACTTCATTAGATTTACGGATCTAGTACAACTACTCTAGTTGTACTTTTCTGAACATAAATAAATGTGAAAAAAAAAAAACAATCGCCGTCTCCAAACTAATGTGAGATTTCATTAACACATTCACAAAAGTGTCTAAAAGAGTTAAAAAAAAATATGTGCAACATTGCATAGATGTCTAGAGAAGTTAAAAATGTGTACAACATTCACATAGTTGTACTTTGTTGAACATTGTTGTACTTTACGTAGGAGTAACGAGAACGAAAGTGAAATTTAACGACAACATTTCACATAGTTGTACATTGTTGAACATAATTGTACTTTACGTCGAAGTAAAGATATGACATTTAACGACAACATTCGCATAGTTGTACTTTGTTGGACATAGTTGTACTTTACGCGGAAGTAAAGATATGGTAAACAATAAATTACATTCCTCAACTACAAAATATTCAAATAAAAAAAATTGAGATGTATCAAAACCAGTCAACTTTGTCACGGACTCTCTACAAAACTAGTATATTTGAATGATCCAAAAGCATGAATCACACATGCTTCTCTTTCGCCACCATTGAATTCCTCATTCCAATCGTTTTCCCAGTCATTTCGTGGAGCACACTTACAGTTGTAGAGTTTCCGGCCATCAATTTGAGCCTCCCTCTCCAGAAACAATGGAGGAAGTTCATAAGGCCATGTGTAAGGAATGATTGCTTTCACGAGTCTCCTTCTTACTCCTCTCACAAAATCCATACTCGGACTAGTAAGTTTTCTGTCAAAAGGTTCTCCAGGAGTCATGATCCTACGAAGGATTGCATAACTGTAGATAGCCACATCATATCCTTTAAGGGCAGCATCTCTAAGAGTTGAGAGCCCTCGATCCAAATCGCTTTCTCGGAGGAACTCATACATACTTCTCATGAAAATGGTAGAAGGATTATTGTTTTCAAAACAATATACAGTGAACCTATCTAGTTCATGAAAGAACTTCCACGGAGGATGCATCAGGTAACAATCAATAGACCTCAAGAACACATGATCTTAACCTATTGCCCGAAAACACTTACAAGTCGCTTTCACCATTACCATACCACCGAGTTCATTTTGAGACACGATCAACAGAATGGTGGTGAGAAGATCTTGAGGAAGATCTAAGATATTCATGGAAGAAGAGTGTCTCTGCCTCTTAGATTTGGATGACTCGCAAACTTCAAAGCGTTTCATTGTCTCTTCTTCTTGGATATGAATGACTTTTCTTCTTGGATTTGTGATATATCATGGTTTTTACCCGTTTTTAGCCATGATATAAGTCCTTTTTGTTGAGTCTTTTCTCTAGTTTTAGAGTCTTTCAGGTTCTTTTCAAGATATAGGCGCTATAGAGCTAATTGGAGAATTTGAGAAGCTTTTGAGGCAATCTGGAGTTGAAGCCGTTCGGGAACAAGACACGTGGTCTCCATTGATTCTAGAAGACACAATGACAACCTTTCGCCAACTGACAAGCCGAATGAAACATTCATTACATCCATAGAGAGAGCGTGGAGAATATGAAGACACTCCTGTGCAGTCAGTTGCAGCCTTCTATCGACCTATCTTCGACGATAACTTTTGTCTATCCTACATTGGATAGGAAAGCATATACACAAATGTCATAACAAGCGGGGGCAGCATGCGTCAGAATAGTGTACTTACACACGTGCAGCGCAGTCTCTTAATCATGGACTGCAGCTCAAGACATAATTTGATTCATGTAGAAGCGCTCATTTCACGAACGCAGAAGCCGGTGGATTGTAGTTAGACAAGATCGGAGACAACTCCATTAGAAGTTAGTCGATGCGTCTCAAAAACCTAATTTAGTATTATCGCAAGGCTTATTGATCAAAATTAAAAAGCAGTTCAAAATAAGTCTGCGCCATGGTGCAGAGTTAGAAACAACTCATAGAACGCTCATCGAACTAGTTGAACTTCAGAACTTCGAGGGCGAGCGTTGTGCTTTTCGTGCACGAGTCTTCCGCTATTTGAGCGGATAGATCATAAAGAGGTTCGTGCGAACGAAATGACCAAAAGTACGTGATTGAACACTGGCAAGTGAAGGATTTAGTGCACATCGATCTAGCTGATTCAAGCTCTCGCTCACTGTCGCAGGCTTAACATGATGCCAATGTGGGGGAACAAAGGAAGGCTGCCGTTCGCTCTAGCGGAGAAGTGTAGAGCAGCGTTACATCAGACACCGGATAACTTATCTGACTGATGGGCAGGTATGCTCTCGGGAGCCTTGGAGCCGTATCAAAGGTCAAACTGCGCCAGAATGATTCTGCTCCACTGGATATCAAAGTGAGTCTCCGCTTTGTCTCTCCACCTAAACAAGTAACCACACATATCTTTTGCCTGTAGTGCCACCTTCTCAGAGTACGTTGGTATGGGAGAGTTCTTCAGAGCATCCATGGTCTGCTGTTCTCTTCGCATGCAGCTTTGAAATTTGCATATGTCCTTGCCAATCAGCTATGCCGACCCTCTGCTGCTGGCTCCTTCGAATACGCCGAGCTTACCCTAAGGATTACAGGTGCTTTGAATATGCAGGTAGTAGGAATGAAAATAGGGAAATAGAAGCTTATAAGGAAACCCGTCTCCGAGCTCGGATTCGATGAGGATTCAGACTAGCGTTCTGTTCTTAGGTTTTCACATTCCCTTGTTCTGTCTTTTGTTTTCTTTCCTATTGTTTTTGTTTTAGAACTTGTCTAATTCTCTTTGTCAGAACTTGTTGGAAACTTATGGCTATATGTTATTCTGTTGCTTCTAACTGTGTTCTCTGATCTGACAGTATACTTCACGCTAACTTTTGGCTTCAGTAGGCATCTTAAGTTTCAAAAATCGACACAGACCTTAGCATCGATCGATTACTCCTCAGTATCATCGATGCCCATCACCTTTCCACGGTATTGTCGACATTACCCACAGCCACTTTGTTCTTGTTCTTCATTTTGCTTCTCTAGGCTTGGTAACACTGGGACAGTGTTGTTTAAGTCTGGGGGAGGTACTTACTGACATTGTTTGTTTTTTCTTAGAGTCAGAGGTCAGTCCAGTTTTGAGTCTTTTTGAGTCAAACTTGTTGGAGATTATGAACCTTTGCTCGATGCATTGTCCTGACTTTGTTTTGAGTAACCATTGTCACAGATTCAGCCCTAAGATCGACTAATGAAAAATCCAAAGGCTAAACCAGTTAACCAGGAAACACCCATGTCTCCAGCAAATTCTTCTGAATCCTGAGAACAAATTTTGCACTTCAATCCTGAGGTTGGTACTCATTAAGCTTGATTCATCATGCATATCTGGCAAAGAGAACTCGTGCGTTTAATAAAAATGGTAGACCTCTCCCCTAATACATAATGGTGCATAAAGATGAGATGATCTGCCAATAGTAGAGGGCTAGGGACATTCCCTGTGAATCCATTTTCTGCTTGGATAAGGATTGATCACATACAAAACAAGCATAATCGAATCTTGAAGAGGCGCAGTGATGTGAAGCAGGGGTAGGACATTTCCTGAGACTCCATTATTCGCTAAAGATTTGTACACTTTGAGAGGGGAGAACCGGGGATTAGTGGCTATCAACCATCAATACTCGTCGTCTCGAACCTTGATTCGTGGTAGGCAAAGCTTAATTTGAAATCAGAAGCATAAAAAAGAGATAAGTCTGGGGGAGAGAAATCAATACCAAAAATGATAAATCTAAGTGGTTCTTAGTCATGATTAACGATGAGGAAGAATCTAGAAGGTTCTTGAATACCAAACATCAGTGATGAAACGGCAATGAAGGATTTAGTATGATTGATGTTGTGAGATAATGTGATAAATGGGAAACTGCAACAGCTAAAGGAGAAGTAACATGGTGGTCCAATCTGAAACTGTTTAGGTGACAACTGGGAGCTTGGAAAATGGTCATTACTATGTCTCAAGAAAAAGAGTGAGTCTCCATGTTTCAAACCTCTTTCTCTGTTTGGTTTTCTGTTTGCTTAGAACAAGCAAAGACTAAGTCGGGGAGGTTGATATATCATGGGTTTAACCCGTTTATTACCAGTATAGTCCTTTTTGTTGAGTCTTTCTCTTAGTTTTAGAGTCTCAGGTTCTTTTCAAGATATAGCCGCTATGGAGCTAATTGGAGAATTTGAGAAGCTTTTGAGGCAATCTGGAGTTGAAGCCGTCGGGAACAAGCTCAGCATCGATCACACTGCGAAGCATCGATCGACACCCTTCGTTTGAGAGTTCCACGACCAGAAGACCAAGCATCGATCGATACCACTTATGGCATCGGTCGATGCCCGTGACCAGGACGCAAGACAAACCCAGATTCATTCAGAAGCTTTCCTTATTTTTCGAGATAGATTCCAAATTTTTAGAACATTATAATAGGTTTTGAGAGCCTCATTAGAGAAACCTGGTGATTTCTGGAGAGAGAGTTCTTCTGCACAGATTTGAAAGAAGAATTCTGCACTCTTTGTATTTCTACTCTATTTGATTTTATATTATGATATCTATTCTATTCATTGTGTTTGTTGCTTCACCATTCTGAGTAGATCCCCTGTTAGATTAGGCTACTTAAGGGTATTTGATGAATTGTTAGATCTGAATTGATTGTTAGGGAACATTCTATAGAGCTTTTCACCTAGACTTGAGTTTAATGCTGATTTAGCCTCACAAATAAAATCTGACTTTAGGTTGTTAATTGGCACGGAAGTGTGATTGATTTGCCTGATCTAGTGTATTGTGGCAAAGAGCCCATGT
>SMJT01000024.1:2239438-2379450 GCA_004349715.1 Crucihimalaya himalaica | reverse complement strand
GAACAAGCTCAGCATCGATCACACTGCGAAGCATCGATCGACACCCTTCGTTGAGAGTTCCACGACCAGAAGACCAAGCATCGATCGATACCACTTATGGCATCGGTCGATGCCCGTGACCAGACGCAAGACAAACCCGAGATTCATTCAGAAGCTTTCCTTATTTTTCGAGATAGATTCCAAAATGTTTTAGAACATTATAATTAGGTTTTGAGAGCATATTCGCAAAGGAATTTGGTTTAGGGATTTTGTGAACAATTGAACTTGAACTTTAATGCTTGTTTAAATTCTATGAATTTGCAAAGGAATTTGGAATTCTAGGTTTAGACATAGATAGTTTTCGCAACGACAGTTGGTTTACTTTACATCTGTGTTTCGAGTTTGAAAGCGGAGCTTAATCTATTCCTGACAATCGATTTGATTTGATAATCCTGATTTACCTGCAAGTTTCCCTAAGCCTAGCTTTTCCTCCATTGATTTTATATCCTTGATTTACTTGCTTTTGTTATTTCTTAATTCCATCTATTCTGCTTAGCTTAGTTCTTATTTCTGAATCTATTGAGTGTCATCTTGAGTCTTTGTGGTTCGACCCCTAAATTACTATAGCGACTGCTTAGATACTTTAGGGTATTAGTTTTGAGCACATCAATTTGGATGACTCTTCCTCTTCAAATTTATAACCTCGCCAATACCATACCAAAAGACACATCTGTATGTGGTGGAAACCGAAACGTGACCAAGTGAAATCGAAATATCGCATACTGAAACCGAAACGTCGCCATTACTAATTTCAGTATTTGGTACAACTAGGTTTATTAGGTATAACTGTGTCAAATATTATTATGTAAAAAATTGAACTGAACCTGAAGTGTCTCAAAACTAAATGATTTAATTAAAAAAAATATTAAAACATTCCACGTGTATTTTTTGGTGGGACGAGATATTAAATATAATCAGTACATGTGTGATAAAGTGTACTTTTGCGGCGAGATATTAGTTAAAAGCACTACACGTGTCATAAAGTTTATCTTTGGCAGCGAGACATACACATAGTTATCCCTAATTATACAGTTGGACGTTCGTCTTCATAGTTGTATTTTATAGATTTTTTTTGTATTTGTAGTTGGACATGGATATACATTATTATTTTCTAGTTGGACACATGAGTTTTCACTATTAGTAAACATTTAGGAGGGTTTCATAATAGAGTATTCAAGAAATCATAGGTTTCACATCTTTTTATCAAAAAAGGGTGATGACATAGTAAGTGTTCCTTATACTATAAGGGATGGTTTAGATGAAAACAATAATATGTATAATATATATTTAGTATTGAATAAAGTTTTTATTTAATAGTTTAAGATGAAGGTTGAATCATTAGAAGTCTTCATTTGAGGTTTTTAATAGCTCAAAAAAATTTAAATATTAATTTAAATAATTAAAAACTAAATAAATTAAGTACAAAATATTAATATAATAAAATAACTTCAATGTTTAATAAAATACATATGCATTACTATTAAAATAATACCTAATTTTCTCACACTTTGAAGACATTTTTAAATCATAATGAATAAAAATAAACATTTCAAAATTGTTCAAGGTAAATAAAATACAAAGATGTTCATAGTTGTACATAGTTGGAATAACATACAAACACTTTCATAAAACAATTACACAAATACAGCTAAAGGTAAGTTTTCCATGCATCATTATCGAGCTGCAACCACCTCTCTAAATTCATACCAAGCACATATTTGTTCTTACTCTTTTGGCGATGTTCTCTGGTGGATTGAAACCGCATTTTTTGTTTCCTTCTAGCGTTTCTTGGTTTTTGCAGCTCGTAAATACCATTTACAGCCTTGTGAAGCTTGACGGCATCGTAGCAACTGACGCTATGTATCAAACTTACCATGATTTTCTTCTACGGGACATGGAAACTCACTATTATCTGACAGTAATACAACTTGTACCAAATGTCCTAATATCTCACAGCTATACTACGTGTATCATTTGTTCTATCTGTAGATTTGTCAATTACAAATTCCAATCGGAGATTCTAATTGCCAAAGATTCAACAACTGTATTAGACAAATAACTAATGTAAATACCTTATCAACTCACTGAACATGATTACTAACCAAAATTGCATATCCAAACAAGCAAATTCATAAATTAAATCTTTAAATTTAAAAAAATTCCTAAATCTCCAAATTTTCAAATGTGGATCTCAAATCTAAATGAAATAACCGATGACAGAGGAGGACGAGGAGAAGAAACTAGATATAAGAGTTTGAGGAACCGTCGCCGTCGCCGACGTCTCGGATTTTGATTTTGTGCCGATGATATTTGAGATTTTGTTTTTGATTTTCTTAGGGATTTATGTGCAATTATTAATATTTAAAAGATTTGTATGCAATTCTATTTTAGGAACTTGTACGTAATTATTTTTTAAGGACTTGTATGCAACTATTCAAGAGAATTTATTAAGGGCAAAATAGGTATATCTTATATTGAGTGGCAGTTAGATTATTTTTTGGCAGCCGGGATCATTTTTTTGGGTGAAAGTGGCATTAAGACTCATCGCTCCCGATGTATTGCTTTTAAAATAGACTTGGATTTCTCTCCAATGTATTACTTTATTTTTTACTCTAAAAAATATTTTAAATATATTCTTATTTTTTATTTTGTTATTAAATTATACACTTTATTTATAAAACTTAAAAATTAACCCATTGATTTGTTTTTCTTTCAAAACTTCTAAAATTATGAAAATATTTTAAATTAACCATAAAAATAACAAAACAAAAATAAGCTACTTTTGGAGAAAAAGGAAATAAGCTACTTTTGGAGCAATTAAAGAAGACAAATGTACAAAGACAACACCTTTTGGAGATTCAAAGTAAGAACTACGCATTGAAAGAATTAAAAAAAAAAAAAAAAATTGTTCCAAGACTTGAACTCGATATCGGATCCAAATCTTCGTGCATATGTTCAAAGTGAACAAACAAGGATTTATCAAAAAGGGCCGAACAACAACAATATCAACAAGATCCGCCTCAACCTGATTCGTTTGGACATTATTTTTATAATTTGGGTGGATCTTGAAGCGATTTACCGGTTTATTAACTCATTAAATCAGTAATTGTTGTTGTTTTAAATTTATATTATGTATTTTAATTTCAGTTTTTAATGTTTTTTTATTATTATTTATTATCAGTTTATGGTTTTATATCATTTATTTTATATTAAAAAAGATATTATAAGAGCATTTCCAATGTATTGCACTATTTTTTACTCTAAAATAGAGTTGGATTTCTCTCCAATGTATTACTCTATTTTTCACTCTAAAAGGAATATTCTAAGTATATTCTTATTTTTTATTTTGTTACTAATTACTAAATAATACATTTTGTTTATAAAACTTCAAAATTAATCCATTTTTTTTTCCAAAACTTCTAAAATTATGAAAATATTTAAAGTTAACCATAAAAATAACAAAACAAAATAGATTTCAAATAACAAAACAAAATATTTATTAATATAAAAACACATTACACCACATAAAAATAACAAAACAAAATAGATTTAAATTTATTCATCACCATTTGTATATTTTTTCCATAGGTGATTAATTAACGCATTTCAAGCAAAAAATAAGCGTCTATATTTTTAGTTTGTCTAAATCGAGCAAAAAAGTGTTAGAACCGAATATTATTGTCCTCGACTATTTCGACTTCTGAAGGTGGAGCTTATCTTCCAACTTCAATTGGTGCATCGAGATCGCGCTCATCCTCGATTATCATTTTATGTAAAATCACACATGTAATCATTATGTCTTGTAACACATTCTTTTTCCCAAAACGAACTGGTCTTTTCACAACAGTATCAACAAGATCTGCCTCAACCTGATTCGTTTAGACAATATTTTAATAATTTGGGTGAATCTAGAAGCGATTTACCAGATTATTTACTCATTAATCAGTAATTGTTGTTGTTTTAAATTTATATTATGTATTTTAATTTCAGTATTTTATTTTTTTATTATTTATTATCAGTTTATGGTTTTATGTCATTACATTTTATATTTAAAGAGATATTATAAAATTCTGAAAAATTTTGTTTGTTAAATAATTATGGCTCTTAAAATAAAATAACTTAAAATTATAGGGACTAGTTTATAAATAAAAAAGTTCAACTCTAAAATAGAGTGGAAAATAAGATTACTCTATATTTGGAGTAAAAAATAGGTTTATACTATTTTTGTGTTGTAAATAGAGTGGGGTTGAAGCAAATTTTACTTTAAAATAGAATTTGGTTTAGGATTTAGAGTGGAGTTGAAATTGTCGTAAAGAGGAGAAAGTTGGATTGGGAGACTTGAATTAATGATACAGATAATAAACAGAATTTAAACCATCCATCGTTACTCACGAGTTGAAGAAGATGGATCGATTGGTCTTAGCAAACTCGTGGGGCCCACAAAAATGAAAAAAGGAAAACAATTTAAAAGCACCATATAGTTTTGTTCATTTATATTTGAATAATTTTATTATTTTAAATCATATTTGATTTTTTTTTGTTTTTCAAATTGCCATAAAAATAAATTATTGTTGTTATTTATTTTTTTTTGCTCATTGACTTTTAGATAATAACTATTTTGTGAAAATTAGAAAAAAACAACCGGGATTAGAAAAAAATTTAATAATCATAAAAATATATAAAAAACATATGGCAACCTCATAATTATATTCTAAAGTAATTTTTTAAAAAATTAAAAGGAAGAGAAGTTTTACCAATAAAATAAAGTTGAAGGTAGGATGTTGTTTATGAAGAAACTAGATTAGGCCCCGCGAATACGCGAGATTATAATTTAATATTTTAAAATTTATAAAAAAAATCTGAAAAATAGAATTAAATCACCCGTAAAAATAATTATATAATAAAATATTGAAAACGTTTATACGAAATCATTCACCAATATAAAATCTAAAGTAACAATTAATTTTTTATTTTGATTATATATAGGTTGATTTATTTCTATTTGAATAAAATTTATTTATTTTTAATCATATTAAATTTGTTTTTTCAAATCAACATAAAAAATATTTAATGTTGTCATTCTGAATTTCTTTACTCAATATCTTTTAGAAGATAGACATTTTCTAAAAAGTATAAGAAAAGTCAATCAAAAAAGTCCTATAAATCAACTATTTTTACGACAATCTCATAATAATAAATTAAAAATAATTTTTTCTCAAGAATAGAATAAAAACAAACCGAAATTAGAAAAACAATTAATAATCATAAAATATATAAATATATTTTTTACGACTAACTCATAATAATAAATTAAAATATTTTTAAAAAATTAAAAGGAATAGAAATTTTACCAATAGAATGAAGTTGAAGGTATGATGGTTTTGAAGAAAATTGTTTTGTTTGTTGAGAAAACATAAAACTACTTATTTCTTTATATAGAGTTCAATATTTACAATTTGTTTTAGGATTAGAAATTTTCTTAATTATAGAAGTTAATTATTTGTATAATTTACTTTATAGAATAAGATTAGTAATTTGTATAATTTCCTTATAGAATTTCTATTTTCTGAAAAATGGTAGTTAATTATTTTTTTGTATAGTTTCTTTATACTAATTTTTGACATTTTTTAACTTTGACACGTGTCGAAATCTTGAATCGAATAACATGACACGTGTCACCATCCTAAGTCTAACTCTAAAGATATATGCATGGATTCTTACCCATTGGTAACCTCTAACCTATGTGCTTCACATGGTTTACATCAAATGGCTTAGTTTTATGAAATTTTTTTTAAACCTAAGCGATTTGATTTAAAATAATTTATCTTTCAAAAATTTTGATCGAAATATTTTTTTTTTCATTTTTTAATTAAAATTTCACATGTAATTACGGTTCAGACTTCATGGTCGAAGTCTGCGACTGTTTATGGTATTTTAGAACATAATCAACCTTACATGCTTAAAATTTATGAAAGTTTCGGAAATTTTAATTTATAAAGTTCATATTTTAGATAATCTTATTTTCTTTAGAAGAAATTGCATTGAAAATATTTTTTATTATTTTCCTAATTTAAATCTAAGGTTTAATTACGGTTCAAACTTCATGGATGTCTTGAACGAAGTCTACTGTGAGACTTCGTTCAAGAAGTCTACTTCGCGCGGAGGTTACAACTGTAATTGCGGTTTCTGTTTTTTTGTTTGCAAATAAGGGGGTTAATGTAATTTCCATACCTCAAAGGTCTAGTTTTGCATTTGTTTCAATTTGGGGTCTAGTTTTGCATTCAAACTCAATTTTGGGTCTATTTTTAGCAATTCGCCCATTATATAATAAGATCTATTTGTTTATTCAGAAAACATCAGACTATTTATTTGTTTATATCGAGTTTAATATTTATAATTTAATAATTAGAAATTTTATTAATTACGGAAGTTTATTCTTTTAAGAATTAATAATTTATTAAATTTCTATTTTCTCAACAATGGTAATTAATTATCTTTTGTATTGTTTCTTTATTATAAGATCTTTGACATTTCGTTCATTTTTGACATGTGTCAGAATCTGCAATCGATACAGACACTTGTCGCGATTTTGTGAGTTAGTAACTTTTAAAACTATACTTTATATAATAATAAAAAAATCTATTTTCTGAAAATTAGAAGAAAAACCAAGCGGAATTAGAGAAAAACTTAATAATCACAATAATATATAAAAAATACGACAACGTCAAAATTATAATTAAAATAACTTTTCAAAAAATTAAAAGAAAGAGATGTTTTACCAATAAAATGAACTTGAAGGTATGATGATGTTTGTGAGGAAAAGTGTTTTGTTTTTTGAAAAAACATCAGACTATTTATTTTTTATATAGAGTTCAATATTTACAATTATTTTTGTTTTATAATTAGAAATTTTATTAATTATGTAAGTTGATTCTTTTTAAAAATTAGTAATTTATAAAATTTCTATTTTCTGAACGATGATAGTTGATTATCTTTTGTATTATTTCCTTGTAAAAAAATCTTTGACATTTTTTATTTTTGACACGTGTCAGAATCTGGAATTGACTACATAACACGTGTTGCAATCTTGTGAGTTACTAACTTTTAAAACCATACTTTATATAATAAGATATATATATTTAAGTTAGTACGTTGGTTATATAATGATATACCAATAGTTATATCGCTATTTAAACAAGTAAGTTTTTTTTTATTTTATTTTAGATTTCAAGATATTGTAACCCTATTATTATCCATATTTATATAATATATATTTTAATAATTTTTTATAAGTCAAAATATTGACCTTTTGTTTCTTATCACTAGTTCATATTTGTCAAATGTATCAGTGTTGTTCATTCGATATAAGCAAACCACACGTGTTGGAAATCAAGTGATTGGGTGATTATAGTAGGTATATTACTAAACCCAAATAAAGTGTGTCCTTCAATTCTAGATTCCATCACAAACCCAATCACAATTCTCGTGGATCATTTCTATTGGCCACACATGAAGAAGGACGTGAGGAAGTTTTGCTCAAAATGCATCACTTGCCGAAAGACCAAATCCATGTTACATCCCCACGGTTTATATCTTCCATTACTTATTCCTAATGCCCCATGGGTGGATATCTCTATGGACTTTGTGGTCAGATTGCTCAAAATTAGGCACAATGATTCGATTTTTGTAGTGGTGGACAGATTCTCAAAGATGGCACACTTCATTCCATGTGCCGAGGTGAATGACGCTACACAAGTAACTGTCTTGTTCTTCAAAGAAATGGTTCGTCTACACGGAGTCCCTAGGACCATTGTTTCTGATCGAGACGCTAAGTTCCTCAGCCACTTTTGGAGGACACTTTGAAGAAAATTGGGTACCAAATTTCTATTCTCTAATACTTGTCATCCTCAAACGGATGGACATACTGAAGTGGTAAACCGTACTCTTTACACTTTATTACGAGCAACAATTGGTAGAAACTTAAAGAATTGGCTAGATTGTATTCCATTCTTTGAATTTGCGTACAATTGTGCTACTCACTCTGCTTCCAAGTTTTTACCTTTTAAAGTAGCCTATGGATTCAATCCTTTGACACCAATGGACCTATCCCCTCTGCCCCAAGCCGAATAAGTAGACCTCGACGGATCAAACAAGGCGGAGTTCGTCAGAAAGTTCTATGAGCAAGTGAAGGCCAACTTAGAGAAGAAGACGGAGGAGTACAAGAGGAAAGCTGACAAGGGACATAGAAAACTCGTGTTTGAACTAGGGGAATGGGTGAGGCTACACATGAGACCCGAAAGGTTCCCACATAAGAGAAGTTCCAAGCTATCCCCTAGAGGCGATGGACCGTTTCAAGTCCTAGAGAAGATCAATGACAACGCCTACCATCTAACACTCCAGGTGAGTTTAAAATTTCTCACACTTTTAATGTTGCTGATTTATCTCCATTTGATCCAGGTGAATCAGTTTTGAGGGCAAAACCTCTTGAAGAGGGAGGAAATGATGAGGACATCATGTCCGCGCAACCGGACCCTGAGATACCCACTGTCCAACCCGGTTCTATGACACTCTCTAAGACCAAGAGTCCTCGTCAAAAGTTCAACCTAGCTTTGGAGAGGATTTTTGGAGCCAACAACCTGAACCAAACTAGCCAAACCTTGTCCGAACGACTAGAAGACCCACACGGACCAGATATGGACCGCGAGAAAGAAGTGACCGGGCCAAGGTACATTCCCTCAGGCTAATTTGAAAACAATTACTTGGTTTACCTTTTGAAAGGCTCAGAAGCTGAAAAACAAGCAAGAAACCTCAAAGAAAACATCGCCAAGGCAAGATGGCACGAGAGAGACTCCGGACGCATTTAATTTAACCGTTAACGATCAAATGGGTCGTGAATAAACTGTGAGAGTTCCGATCGACAAAACAAGTGAAGATCACGAGTTGGACATCTCAAATATACTCAATGCTGAGGATTCTACTGTAGACCAAGTTAAGAAGGCCCCAATACAAGGCGAGAACGAGTATCATCAAATCTGGCCACTATTGCGCTTAAACAAGGTATGTTTTGTCCATACGTTTTGTGCAAGTACTTAGGCCTGGCGTAGTGGTTAAAACGCAGACCAACAACAAGAGAGACCATGGTTTGAGACCTCTTTAGTTATTTCTTTTAAGTTTTCCTTTTTATGAATGGCGTGAAAGACTTTCCTAATTTGGATCCCATATAAACGCATTGTAATTTTATTTTACAAGCTTGTTGTTTAGAATCTTTTAATGTCTTTTTTCTTGTGTCGACCTATTAGGTCACAAGCTGAGCGACCATTATATAAGGTCCCCCTTCAGCCTTGTATTGTTTTATCACGCCTAATATCAATAAAAATTTGAACACTCTTCACTATTGTAGCGCCGCTTGCAAGAACCCTAGTTTCAGCCTTGTGTATGTGATTCTACAAGTTTTGAGCCACTGTATCAAAGAGCTTTCCATCTTCTTTGTGGTGCCATTGCTTCCCCATCGCCTTCCCTTTGATTCGATCCCACTAGAGAGAGCTTCTAAGCTAGCTAGTTAGATCTCCACACCGCCGGTTGTTGTAAGGCTTGTTTAAGGCTTATATCATTTGGTATCAAAGCCGAAAGGTTCTAATACCCTTGGTTCTTCCTACCCTTTTACCCCTTTACTTGAATCGCTTGTTTTTTGTTTTTCATAAACCTAAAAATCAAAATAAAAATTGCATCTCTTGTTTCCGCTTGTTGCTGTGTTGTTCCTTTTGTTGAGTTGCTGTATTTAGATCCGTTCATCTAGGCTGGTTATTGGTTCCCTTGAGTAGTTGAAATAGAACCCTAATCGCATCACTTATCTTTTGTTTTGTTAGAATTAAAAAATAAAAAACGTTTATGTTTGGTTTTGCTATTTTCGTTGTTGTTTTTCTTAGCGAGTTTTTGCAAGCTAGGATTGATTGCTGGGACTGCTATCTTGTCCTTTGTTCTTTCGCCATAGCTTTTACTCGATTTGCTTTTGTAGAGGAAGAAGAAGAGCGAAAAGGAAATCGCATATCTTCTTTCTTTTTTCGTGATTTGCTTTTGCCGTTTATTGTGTTTCCTTTTTCTCGAGTTTGCCTATTTCCTTATTGCGTTTTTGTTGTCTCTTTCTTGTCTAGCGAGTTTAAAAACCAAAGAATATATTACAAACTTGCTGTTCACGTTTGACGTTTTGTACCCTTTCGAAAACCAAATAAAAAGGTTATATTCTTTTGTTGCTTGCTTGTCACGTATTTGTTGGTGCTTTCATTGATTGTTGTTTTTGTTGAGTTACAGGATAAACTAGGACGATGGCTGATGAGATGGTGCCCCAAGATGTTGTCATGCAAATGCTTGCCACCATGAGGGAAGAGATGTGAGCCATGCAGACACGAGTTTGGAGCAACACCTTCCACCTCCACCAGCCGTTATAAACGAAGTTGGTGCTGCCAATAGAGCCATTGATGCTAACCAAGGTGCTACCAATGCTCGTTCACGAGGAGCCTTTAGGTGGCTACGATACCCAGAGGACGAATTGCCCGTTTTCGACGATGACATCCCCCTGGATCCCTTGTTGAATCAGAATCAGAGGCACCTAGACCCATTGAGAAAGAACCATGTGCAAGGAGAAGAACCCCGAGAAGGGAACTCGGATGTTAAGCTAACCCCTCCTTCTTTTGCAGGAAAGACCAACCCGGAAGCCTACTTGGATTGGGAGAGGAGACTCGAGAACATATGTGAATGCTACGGATATGGAGATCGTAAGAAGGTGGCTCTAGCCGTAGCTCATCTCACTGACAATGCCATTGCTTGGTGGGACAAAAATGTAGCTAAGAGGAGGAGAAACCGCCTTGTCCCCGTGACTACTTGGAGAGACATGAAATTTCTCCTAAGATCAAGGTACGTTTCGGATCATTACTATAGGGACTTACAAAAGCGTTTTTGTAAACTTGCGCAGAGAACTAGGACGGTCGATGAGGACTTCGAGGAATTTGAGAAGCTGATGAATGCCTTGGAGCTAGAGGAGTCGGAGGAGGCGTTGATGGCTAAGTTCATTGACGGTCTCCAAGAACGCATAGCTAGAAAGGTGGAGCGGACACAATATAGTGGTATGCACGAGCTTCTTCGCCTTGCTGTCCAAATTGTGCACAAAGTTAAGCGTAAGATCGCCATCATCAGCCACTACAAGACACCCTAACCTTGGACCTCAAGTAGTTCCAAACCGTTTGACAAAGGTAAGGCCATTTCGATTCGTGGTTCAAAGGTAAAACCATAGAGGCCCCTAAAACCACACGGCCAGAACAAGGTAAGTTCTCTAGCGCCCCTAGAACTCGTGAGATCATCTGTTTCAAATGTCAGGGCAGAGGCCACATGGCAAGGGAGTGCCCAAACCAGCGAGTGATGATCATCACTCCCGGAGGAGAGTTTGAATTAGAGGACGAATGTGAATAGGGCCGTGAAAGTGAGCCTGAGGATAGGGAATACCCTGATGTGGGAGACCTCTCGGTGACATGGCGAGTACTGAGCGTCTTAATAAACCCAGAGGAAAAACTCCAAAGAGAAAACCTAATTCACACTGTTGCACCATACAGAACAAGGTATGTAATCTTGTGATAGATGGTGGTTCTTGTGCTAACGTGGCTAGCAAGTTCATGGTTTACATGTTAGGACTTGAGATTTCTAAGAACCGTAGGCCGTATAAGCTGCAATGGCTTAATGATACCACAAAGCTCAAAGTCACCGAACAAGTCACTATGTCCTTTAGCGTGGGTAAGTACCAAGATCAGGTTCTATGTGATGTGGTGCCAATGCAAGCGGTTCATTTGTTGTTGGGACGGCCGTGGTAGTTTGATAAGGCTACCCTACACAATGGACGGACCAACTTCTACACTTTCACCCACATGAACCGAAAAGTGAATTTTGCACCGTTAAGCCCCTCAGAGGTACAAACGTGGATGAACACCGAGGCCAAGGTAAGTAAATCTTCTCTTTTGGTCAAATCTGGTTTCATTCACAAAACCATGAGTGCCAAAGACACCGTGCTTCTAATAATTAACAAAGAATGTTTGAGCACAAGAAGTGATGTAGTGGCGCTTCCCGAAGAAGTACAATTGATTCTTGTTCGCTTTAAGGAAGTGTTCCTGGAAGAAATACCACCCAGGCTACTACCTTACCGGGGCATCAAGCACCAAATAGACTTAGTCCCTGGATCACCACTATTAGACAAAGCTACCTACCGCATGAACCCAGAGGAAACAAAGAAACTTTAGAAGCAAGTAAGGGAGCTAATGGACAAAAGCTATATCTGCGAGAGCCTTAGTCTGTGTGTTGTGCCTGTGTTGCTAGTGCCAAAGAAGGATAGTACATGGAGAATGTGCGTGGACTGCCGAGCGATCAACAATATCACCATCAAGTACCGCCATGTGATATCAAGACTAGATGATATATCATGGTTTTTACCCATTTTAGACCATGATATAAGTCCTTTTTATCGAGTCTTTCTATTGTTTCCGTAGTCTTTTAGAGTCTTTTCAGGTTTTAGCATGTTTGGAGCTTAATTGGAGTTTTTAGAGCATTCTGGAGCTTTGTGGCATTCGTTGAAGACGTTCCCACCGATGGATTGAGCTTAAATTTGGACACGAGATAGATCAATGGATTAGCTTTCATTTGGAAGTGGTTTGAAGCCATTCCAACGGTCAGATCAAAAGTTATGCCAGTTTTCGTGAAGACAGTCCAGTCTGGGAAAAACCAGAAATGTCCTGGTATCGACCGATACCAGCTGGTATCGATCGATACCGACTGCAGGAAGGGAAAACACGCGTTTTTACAAGTTTTAAGAGTCTGCAACTTGGCCCAGAAGACTTTATTATTTACAAGAAAGCCCAGAACGTGTTTTAGACTTATAAATAAGGTTTTCAGCCACCTGTTTAGGCTACGCTTTATTCTAGGCATTATTTTACTTTAATTCTAGTTTTTGCTTTTGAGGGAGACAAGTCTGAAACTCTGTTCGGGAGAGAAGATTTCGAACCCTTTGTTATTTCTTACTTTGATGATCTATTCAATCATGTTGTTTGCTTCATTCTGCATGTCTGAGTAGATCCCTTTTAGGTTTAGGGTTTTCTCATAAGATTTCATGGTTTTGTTTAGATAGATTAATCTGTTAGGGTTCATAATCAATTGAGTTCTTCACCAAAGGTTGTTTCAAATCTAGTTCTAGGTTGACGAATCTGGAATCTAGATTTTAGGATTGTTGATTAGTCACGAAAGTGAGATTGATAACCTGACAGAACTTAGGGTGAGCAAAATAATTATCTGCAAAGAAATTTGGTTTAATTATTTTGTGAACATATCAAACTTGGACATTAAAGCTGGTTTAGATCTTTAGGATTTGCAAAGAAATTTGGAATTCTAGGATTTAGACTTAGATAGTTTTCGCAACGAAAGTTGGTTAATTATATCTTAGTGATTTGAGTTCGAGAACAGTGCTTAACCTGAACCCTGTTGATTGATTTGTCTGCATTCCTTGATTTCCTGAGAAATACCCTAGGCTTATATCCTCTCCATTGATTTACATTTTTTAATTCTGCATATTTATATTCTCGCTTGATTGATTTGGCTTAGCGTAATTTGATTCTTGAAATCTATTGTGTGATTCTCTGAGTGATGTGAGCATGACCAGCAAGGAACCTAAACCAAAGGAGCAGCTTGTACTTGAGCAAGGAGAAGCTACGGAAGAAGCTACAAAGCACCAGAATCCGAGGACGATGAAGAAGAAAGCTTGCAAATGCCAATGGTCCCATTACTCGGTCCAAGCAAGCAACAACTTAAGACAACACTACAACGCCTTCTCAGCACCATCCAGGCCAGTTTAGTGTGTGTTAATCCATCCACCTTGGTTGTGATACAAGCCACCTAAACCTCATCAAGAGAGGTGCCTTGGATTGCACTATTTTTCCCTCCTCTTAGTTTTGTACCAATGGGTTTTCTAAGAGAGGTTTTTAATGAGGCAAGCCCAAGGTACTTTATCAAGCCTCTTGATGAACCAGGCCCCATTTTATCCTATCTAAACATTTAAATTTAAGTTTTAAGGTTTAGTCTTCTTTCTTAATGTTTTTTGTATTTTCTAGTTTTCTCGTAACTTGTTTTGGAGGTTTCTAGGAGTATTTATCTACTCTTATGCACTCCTGGATTCTATATGTACTCTCTTGTATCTCCTTTTCTAGATCATCAAATATTTTAATATCAATCATCTCTTCTTAATCTCGTTTGATCATCTCTTGAATCGGAAATCTGGATCGATTCCATTTCCTTCAGAAGCCGAAAGTCTAAGGGTTTCTTCACACCCCTTTAGAAGTTTCACTTCGTTCCACCTCTTGCTCAACGTGTCTGGTCTTCATCATTCATACCGAGCAACCTGATATCCAAGGATCTTCCACACTCCTTGAGAAGTATCCCTCCTTCCACCCAAGTTCTTCGAGATCATCCATTTCAAGTTCACAATCAATATTTCATCACTTCCGCATCCACTTTCGATTTACTGATGTTGCCACAGCCTCTTGGAGACGTTCAGGGACTTGATCCTATCTAGGATCACATCAAGTGGTATCAGAGCCCACTCCAAACCAGGTTGTATTCTTTCAACTCTTCACATTCTCGCAAATTCACTTTGTGTCTTTCCGTCTGTCATCTTGTTCGAATTTTCATAATTATTTGGTGATAGATAAATTGCGAATCCAACAGTGTTTGAATCGAAATTGAGTCTAGTATTTTACAAAATTGTTTCCAGAATTGTTCGTTGTGATTTGATAATTTATTTTGTCAGGTCTAGTCAAACAGTCAGTTTCGGGTTTAAGAGAGTTTGTTGTCATTTGAAGAGTCATTTTTGTGTTTTGATTTGTGCTTTCATATCTATGAACAAGTGACTTGTTTATTGGACTGAATTTTTCAGGTACCATGATGGGAACCGACGATGGAGAGGAATCCTCAAACTCTAACAAACACTTCTCAATTCCTTTAAAGCTATGATGAATGAGATGTATGGCAACCATGAGGGCTGAGATAGAAAGATCAATCAATGACCGACTACGGGAAAACCAGCCACCTACTGATGCTGAGCAGTACTATAGTCACTCCTCTAGGTCACACCAATCTAGGAGAAGAAGGCCACAAGATGATCGGATGCCTAGGAACGTCCAGCTTAACTCTCGTGATCCTTTTTCCGGCCTTAAGATCAAAGTTCCGTCCTTCCATGGCACCAATGATCCTGAAGAATACTTAGAATGGGAGAAAAAGATAGAGATAGTCTTTGGTTGTAGGAGTACACCCAGGAAAACAAGGTTAGAGTAGCCCCAACCGCATTTAAAGACTATGCTCTAAGTTGGTGGATCAATTGGTTACTTCTAGGCGAAGGCTGGGGATTTACCTATAGAGTCGTGGCACCAGATGAAAATCATCATGAGGAGAAGGTTTATACCTAGTCATTACCATAGGGAGCTTCACCTTAAGCTTAGAAACCTATCTCAAGGAACTAGATCGATAGAAGAGTACTATAAAGAGATGGACTTGTTGCTTAGAGCTGATATTCAAGAGGATAGTGAGGCTACCATGTCCAGATTTTTAGGAGGTCTTAATAGAGAGATTCAGGGCAGACTTGAAGTTCACACATATGTGGAGTTAGAGGAGCTGCTACGCAAGGCTATCATGTTTGAAAAGCAATTAAAGAGAGAAGCTACAAAAACAGTTTTGGTGCAAGCAAGCCTAACTATCAAAGGGATGAAAGATCAAGTTCTTTCAAGGATCCAAAGACATTTAATAAGCCTAAGGTTGAAGACCATAATCTAAAGGGTAAAGAAAAGGCTTCCACGTCCAAAACCAGAGACATACAATGCTTCAAATGCAAGGATTCGGCCACTACTCCAATAAGTGTTCTAACAAGCGTCTAATTGTGATTAAGGAGAATGGTGAGCCTGACTCTAAGGTAAGTGATCTACTGAACCAATATGTTATCAATAGCTCTCATGACGTGATAACACTCTTGTCTTGTCCAAAAGAGCTGAAAAAGGTATAGGTGAAAAGAGAAACGCCAGCAACACATACCTCACTTCTTAGTCCAAATGAGGCGTATAAGCAACCTGCACTTACACCATGTCCATCACGGGATCATACTTCAAAAGGAATTATCACAGCTGAATCTATGCAACACATCTTGTTTGGTACGACAATAAGTGAAGCTCATAACCTGATTCAATATTGGCAAAATTTCATAACAGGTCATAGTTTCAATTGCTCTCTTTTTATATCCTCTACTTCAAATATAATGCACTTGTTTTGTCCCATGAGTGTTAAGAAAAGAGCAGGAGCTATGGAGAAACATAAGTATTTAGGAGAGGTCATATCAGAAGAAGCACATTTGAGGTCAGCTCATAAGCCAGGATAAGTTGAAAGGAGCTAAAGGTGCACTAAATACTTTGGCAATCAAAAGAAAAGCACCAGATTTGCATCACTCTCAATCCATTTGTAGAGAATCCAAACAAGTACCAATGAGTGGAATTGGAGATTCAAGTAGAGGCAATGCGACAATGATTCAAAGAATAAGAAAAGAACTCACGTGTTCTTTTCAAATCAAGGAGAACCACCAGAATATGCCAGCAAACTTACAGCAACTAACTCGAGGTAATTATCTAGACTCCAAACAACGAATGAAGCCTAACTTGCTTTCTCTTGGTACAGGTCAAACTGTTTTGAAAACCAGACTTTTTGAAAGGAGATCATGGATGTTGTCAACAAACCAATCCACTTCCAAAATCCAGAACCTGAGATTAGGAGTGCCAAAACGTCATATTACAAGGCTAGGAAGATAAGTACTGTTGAAGACATCAATCCAAGCTTAACTAGAACCACAACAATCCTAGCTTCAGATCAGAAACACTGCCAGAGATACTTTGCATTCTTACAACATAAAACAACAAATCAGGAGCATGGAAAAATAGTCAAAACTTCAATGTTCAAAGATGGACCACCAGATGCTTTCCTTATGCTCGATTCCAAATACAATTCCCAGCAAGGTAGAATTTTAAACCTGCTACCACAATCTTGGTATACATTTTCTTGTTTTGATGCAGGTAAGGGGAAATACAAGTAGAAGATCAATCCAGAAGAGTTTCGTTACAACCTCTATCAAGCTCTACACCATGAATGGATGCCAACAATCATAATACGAGCCAGAGACAAAGAACTTGAACTTGCTAAGGTAAGTATCTACGTTCTTGAAGATCCTTTTATCCATGCTTACACATATATGATTCGCTTGTCTATGTCAAAGAGTCAAATACAGGTTTTAGAGTAGCCTTGAAACGAAAAAGAAGAACCAAAAGAGAGAGGAAGACAAACGATTCAAGCCACCTGATCTGGACCAGGATAAACACCAAGACATTAGTTGCTTTATACTGATCAAAGAAGCACCACCAGATGCAACATACAAGACTAAGCTTTATGAACAACAAGCTAACAAGGGCAGAAAAGAAGTGATCTTTAAGAAGGCAATTTGGTTTGGGTACACTTGCGAAAAGAGAGGTTTCCTAATGAAAGAAAATCCAAACTGATGCCTCGGACTGATGGACCGTTCAAAATCATCAAAAAGATCAATGACAATGCCTACCAACTGGATCTTCAAGGTAAGTACCAAGTGAATTCAAGCTTTAATATTACTGATTTGGTTCCCTATTTTGCAGAAGAAACATATTTGAGGTCAAATCATTCTCAACTGGGGGAGGATGATGTGAGCATGACCAGCAAGGAACCTAAACCAAAGGAGCAGCTTGTACTTGAGCAAGGAGAAGCTACGGAAGAAGCTACAAAGCACCAAGAATCCGAGGACGATGAAGAAGAAAGCTTGCAAATCGCCAATGGTCCCATTACTCGTCCAAGCAAGCCAAACTTAAGACAACACTACAACGCCTTCTCAGCACCATCCAGGCCAGTTTAGTGTGTGTTAATCCATCCACCTTGGTTGTGATACAAGCCACCTAAACCTCATCAAGAGAGGTGCCTTGGATTGCACTCTTTTTCCCTCCTCTTAGTTTTGTCCCAATGGGTTTTCTAAGAGAGGTTTTTAATGAGGCAAGCCCAAGGTACTTTATCAAAGCCTCTTGATGAACCAGGCCCCATTTTATCCTATCTAAACATTTAAATTTAAGTTTTAGGTTTAGTCTTCTTTCTTAATGTTTTTGTAATTTCCTAGTTTTCCTGTAACTTGTTTTGGAGGTTTCCTAGGAGTATTTGTCTACTCCTATGCACCTCCTGGATTCTATATGTACTCTCTTGTATCTCCTTTTCTAGATCATCAAACATTTTAATATCAATCATCTCTTCTTAATCTCGTTTGATCATCTCTTGAATCGGAAATCTGGATCGATTCCCATTTCCTTCAAGAGCCGAAAGTCTAAGGGTTTCTTCACACCCCTTTAGAAGTTTCACTTCGTTCCACCTCTTGCTCAACGTGTCTGGTCTTCATCATTCATACCGAGCAAGCTGATAGTCAAGGATCTTCCACCATCCTTGAGAAGTATCCCTCCTTCCACCCAAGTTCTCGAGATCATCCATTTCAAGTTCACAAATCAATATTTCATCACTTCCGCATCACTTTCGATTTGCTGATGTTGCCACAGCCTCTTGGAGACGTTCAGGGACTTGATCCTATCTAGGATCACATCACTGAGTTTTTGTGGTTCGACCCCTACTATACTGCAGCCACTGCTTTAGTATCCTTAGGGTATTATTTTGAGCATATCAAAATTTGGCGCGTTGCCGGGGACTCAAATTCACCATTAGATAATAGATATAATTTCGACTAAGTACCTTGGTATCGATCGATACCACCTTGGTATCGATCGATACTCTTCGTTATTTCTTATACTTACATTTTGGTTTTTCGTTTTTGTGTTTCAGGTGTATGCCTAGACGTGAAACTAGAAGCCAGAACGCGCAGCTAGTAAATCCATCCAACGAAGAACTAGCTGAATTAGAGCGCACACTGCGGAAACAGAGCAGGCAAGCTAAGATGAACAATCCAGTGGTATTGGCTCGTGATGAAGCTAGAGCTCTGAGAGACCAGAGGGTCATTTGTGTAATGAGAGGGGACAGCGTCTTCACGCAGATGGACACATCATTGCCCCACCTGTTGTTGCTGGATACGCTGGGAATGATGTGGTTGATCGTGGTAGAACCATTGGAGAGTACAAAAGGCCTGACCTGTTCTATGCTAATCGATCTGCGATTCGCATCCCCACCTTCCAGAGAATGACTTTGAGCTGAAGCCTGCATACTTCACACTCGTAGGCCAGCATCCGTTTCACGGTCTTCCTAATGAGCACCCCATGGACCACATTGAGAGGTTTGAGGACTTGGTCACTAGCATCAAGTATAATGGAGTGTCCTATGATTACCTTCTCTGCAAGCTTTTCCCATACTCTCTCGGGGGAGAAGCTTCTTACTGGCTCAAGAATCTCCCGCCTGGTTCGCTTACCACCTGGGAGGAAACTAAGAACGCGTTTCTTAACAATTTCTATGATGATGCGAGATCCGAGGAGCTCAGAAACAAGATCTCCCAATTTTCTCAGGGAGCAACAGAGGCTTTCAAAGCCGCTTGGATCAGATTTAGGTCGTATCAGAGAGACTGTCCGCATCATGGGTTCACTCAGGTTCAGTTGTTGGGTATCTATCTCAGAGGGATTGACTGGAGGTATCAGATGGCCCTAGATGCTGCGAGCAATGGTAACTTCAACACCAGGTATCCCGGTGATGCTTATGAGCTAATAGAGAACTTGGCGTCTAGCAATAGCACCAAGAATGCCGACTTAGAGCGAAAGAGGCAGAACGGGAACATTGCTGAGACACAAATTGCTGAGGTGCACGCGAAGCTGGATTCGGTGCATAATATGTTGATGGGTAAGGAGAAGAAAACTGTACACTTCGCTGATGAGAATGAGGCGAGAGATGTTAACTATGTTGGTGGTACCGGTTTTCAGAGTCAGAGATTTCAATACCAGCAGAACAACAGACCAGCTGGTTTTGGTGACTACAACTATTTCGTTATTTAAATAGTTAAGTTTTTATTTATTTTCTTTTTGATTGCATGATTTTTGTAACCTTAATATTATTCATATTTAATTATACATATTTCAATAATGTATTCATTCGTCGAAATTTTCGAGACTTTGTTTCTCCATACATAGTATTAATATGTCACTGGTTTGTATTTTTGTAATTGAACTCAGGCGTGGTTGAGATCGAGTGATTGGGTAATTTTTAGTAGGTTTACCACTAAACCCAAATAAACTGTGACCTTCTTCAGCTTCAAGTCTTGCTTCCATCACAAACCCAATTACAAGCGCAGAGAAAAAAGTAATTTCGAGAAACCAAAACTAAACCCATTTAATATCTTAGAGAATAAATTTTCTGTATTGATATTCTTAATGGAAAATATATACAAACTATCCGAATAGCATATCAAAGATATTACTTTAGGTTAGTTCTAAAAGCACATATATAACTAGTTTCCAAATTTTTGTATCAATATTTATCTCGCTAACTTCTCAAATATCTGTTATATAAAGATATGGTTAAAGTCTCAAAACACTATGACACATCAGCATCTTTTTTATTATTTTACATCATCTCTTAAAAAGAAATATTAAAATAATACTTAAAATGATTTTTAATTTATTATTTTTATGTTCAAGTTACATGCATTGAACTAATCTACATTAATCATGACATGTTCGTTAATTAAAATTCATTATTCATAGTTTTCCGTGTGTCATTAATAGAAATTTATAAAATCAATAAATAATACACAAGTTAATCACAATTTTTGACCAAACAATTACCGTAAATAATAAACACTTCAAAATTCTTCACAACTCACAATATCTTATTACTCTCCTATGGGTATATACTCTTATAATACAGAAAATGATCGAAAAACATAATCATATCAGGCAAACCTCCCTCAGAGCAAACTCTATCCCGTCGTCACCGAGTGTGAAAATAAGATTTAACTTACAATTTTTTTTTCTAATATTCTCCATTTTCTTCAAACTTCTGATTTTTCCTTTAATTTATTCGTTTATGAGGTGATGCTCAACTTTAAAATTGATATAATGGTAATTTTCATATGATCAATTATAATAAAATCGTCAATTTTAGTGAGCTCGGAAGGTTATTTCTATTAATTTTGTTAACTCACCAAAAAAACTCTCAGGTCTACTCGCAATAATATTGTTGGTAGCGATTTTGAGAATCTATGCAAAACTCGCATTTGTATCACTTCTTGTAAGTGTAAAACCGTTTTTAAGATATTTTAAAACAATGTTATGATTGTAATTGCTATCCCATACGAATATATATTTACCTGGTGATTGCGGATGAAGGACTTGAACTACTCTTAGCTACTCTTTTTTTTATGTGTTTTGGTAAGATGATCCGTCCTAATTAGATTGTCTTGAAATTATTCTTATTACTACATGATCATAATTGTGTACCTTAGTTTAGGAATTATCTTTTTAGGGTGTAGTATAAATTCTTCAATATTTTTCTAAATATTAACAGATGATAGTTGCATTGTGTGTTTCTGGACGAAAATTACCGAAAAATAATATTTCTCTAAATCCTCAAGTCTCAAGAAATCTTTTACAAGATTGCAAAATTTCTATTAACACCAACTTCATATCAGACGAAAAAGAGCAAGTACGTTAAATAATAAATATTATATTAGTTTCACTTTACTACTTATTGTTTTTCTAAAGAAAATATGACTTCTAAATATTCAAATATAAATCAATAATAATGAAAACCAAATTATATTTTTACAGAATAAGAGGTTTATGTATAAAATCCAACATGGTTTGTATGGAATACAAAATAAAAGGTTTGGACAAGAATCAACATAGGTCTCACAATTCAAAGGAAAGGAATAGTTCAAGTTCACCAATCATCTGATCAATTAAATTATCTAAAGCCATTGTTTAGTTTCCTAAGACCGTTAGCTCAGCTCAAAACAATTGCTAAAATCCAATATAAAACTTTCCAACAAAGAAATGATGTTATGAATCTATTAGATGGCGACTAAAAATGAAATAAATCAATGAAAGATGCATCACAATGGGCTACCACATATCAACACTACAAGAAAAGTTGTTTATTGCCATGGATTATTTTGTGACAAAGCTCAAAATTGGTGGCAATATGGATATTTACTACGGATTGCCACAAAATAAATTTGTAGCTATACGGTCGTTACAAATAGATTTTTGTGGCAAGTTTGCCATAGGATCTTGCCATGGCAAATATGCAACGAATTATCGAGAAGAAAAGTCTCGCACATTTGCCACAAATTACCGCAAAACATTTGTGGCACATTATCATGAATTATCACAAAATCATTGCTGGTAAAACTGCCACGAATAATCACAACATTGGTTTGTCACAAGTTGCCAGAAGTTAATATGTTGCAAAATGTGTGGCAATTTCACCACAAATTAGAAGAACATTTTTGTAACAAAATGCCACTAATTGGCAGAACACATTAATGGCAATTAAATTGCCACAAAATTAAATTGTGGCAATAATGTAAACATTTATAAAAAAAATACTTTTAATAATTACTAATTTTTAAACACTAGTAGATTCAATATTATATATACTAACAATGTTTAAGGTACTAATAATCCGAGAATCTTAAATACTACAATGAAAAAAGAAGATTCAACTATTCTATAAGATTACTAAGTTTCATTCATTCTCCTCGACCATGGCAGGGAGATTCTCATTTGGTAGATTTGCGAAGTTCAACTATGTGAATTATGATGAGCTGGGATGCATGAAGATCCATCAGAACGCACGGTAAGAGGTGTGATATTGGCATGAGTGTAACAGGATCTATACCATTAATCCGTAAAAGCATTTTTGTGGATCACCTTTAGACTTCATGGTTTTCCTCTAAAATTTCTTGTTGGCAATGAGATTCTCCTTGAACTTAGTCATCCGCTCATTTACGACAACATTCTGCGCAAAAGAAGTGCAAGGCACAGCTTTGGATCAGCTTCAATGTTTTGCGCTGATCCATATCCATAGATACGACCAATTCTTAGTTGTAGCCACCTGAAATAGAAAATTGAAATTTTTTTTTGTTTTTTTTGATGAAATGTGAAATTGATTGAATGAATGTTATATACAGGGAAGCTAAAAACTAATGGTACGTAGCAAATGCTACAACAGCTTGTAACTTGTGACTAAAGCTAAGTGCTATGTCTTGACTTGAACCTGAGTTGTAGTAAGTCTCCGAGGCAATGGTGGGCGTAATATCGTAGTGACATGATCCGGGTTCGTATTGTTTTCACGATCAAAACGGCGAGCTGCTTGTGTGTACGATGTTGTTGTTTGTGCTTGCGCTCGTTACGCTCCCGCCAGAGATAATATACCGTAGCTTGGAAGGCTTGTCGAAGTAGAATGTGATTGTTACCTTCCGCATGATGATTTTTAATGCTTAGAAGAGTGACATTCCAGTCCGGATTAGGTGCCGTTTGCATCAGTTCTCTTAATGACCTCTAACCAGACCATGAATGAGTACGGACAACCAAAAAACAGGTGGTCACGAGATTCATCCGGGTTCTCCAAAAAACAAACAATGCTGAATATAGCCCCATTGTCTCGTACGGGAACCCGTTGACAGTCTGTCCTTGATTGCTAACCAAGAGATGAATGCAAAACAAGGAACAACTTGAGGAAACCAGATTACCTTACACCATTCTTTTATCTCCCGAAGGGTACAAATTTGATCCCACGTTTTAGCACTGGAGAAGGTTGGTCTATATTCATCAGGCCCGTGACACCACATAAGTATGTCGCTCCCCGCACCTGGTTGTGGTACAGCCACCATAGTGATGATACGCTTTATCTCTTCAAGTACTTTGTTACGGCATCTCCTTAGCCTCCAACTAGATTATGAAACAATGTCGGAAATTTTTGCATATCTACTTTCCCCCCGGTCACATATGCTGCCGTCACCAGCAATATCAATTAAGCGGCCGATCGGAAGCCAATAGTCAAGCCAGAAAAAGGTGTTACTACCATTGCCAATCTAAAAACGGGTGAAGGTAGCAGCTAACAGTCGTAGTTTCAAGAGCTTATGCCACTGCCAAAAGCCCAAAGTAGAGTCTTTGACATCCCAAAAGGTACCTTGCCGGATCAAGTAACGGCGAGACCAAGTTACCCATCAGGAGCCTGCATTAGATAAGATTCGCCAAATCAAACCAAGCCCGAACACCCGCGAAACCTCATGAATACTTCGTATCCCAAGTCCACTCTCTCTTTGGGGGATACAAATCTCTTCCCATCCCACCTTAGCTTGGGTATGAGTATTAGGGGATCCGCTCCAAAGGAATGCAGAACATAGGCTCTCTATCTGTCAGAAGCAACTCTTTGGTAAACAAAATACATAGCACCAAAAGTTGGTGATACTTGCAACCACATATTTTAGTAATTGAACTCGGCCCGCATAGGATAAGTAATGACTAGTCCAACTTAACAGTCTCAATCGAATCCTCTCCACCAATGGCGCATAATCTGTTTTTGACATTGCTTTGGTAGTTAGTGGTAGTCCGAGATAGCGTATTGGTAGTTCACATACATCCAGCCCCACCACTTCTGCTTGTTGTTCAAGATGTTGCCTACCCCTGCCCGCAGCAACTAGAGAGGACTTCATCACTTTTATATTAAGTCCCGACATTCTCGCAAACTCTTTAAACACATCAAGTGTCCTGTTAAGTGACTCCGGTGAACCGTCAGTGAAGACCATGATATCATCTGCAAAGCTAAGATATGATATATNTTTGAATGTCTCTTAGGCTTCTTTTACTTTGAAAATGACCCCTTGAAGTGCCTTGGTCGAAATTTCTTGTGTTGGGCTTCATGGGCTGGATGGTTGATCAACAAATGGACAATGGGGAAGTGTTGCATAAGCCTCATTAAAAACCTATCCATGAAAAACCCATTGGGATAAAAACATGGACAGGGAAAAAGAGTACCCATACAACACTTAATCCATTTGTTGATACTCTAGGATTGTGTCACGCCAATGCCTTCTTTGATCCTTTGAAACTTAGCTCTCTTGGTTGCCAAAAATCCTCCGTTGGCTTCATGTTTCTTGTCAGGTTCAAGCTCTCCTTCCTTGTTGTTGCTCAGGATCATATCACTAGGACACTTGAGAGTGTTCGGGTGCTTAGCATTCACAAAGATTGAAGCTACTAACCTCAAGAAGCTTGATGACAGATCAAAGCCACTAGTACACTTTTGGATTGAGCCGGGATCCAAGGTGTATAGACTCTACAATCCATACACAGAAGATAATTGTAAGCCGAGATGTGGTTTTTGATGAGAAGACAAGCTGGAATTGGAACGAAACAAGCAGGGATCGTGAATGTTTTACATGATATGGGGAGAAGTGGTAGATGCTGGAGAAGGACCTGCGATCATAGGCAATGATCAACAACAAGATCATGATGAAACTGGAAACTAAGAGCCTAATGATGATTAACAACAAGATCAAGGGCAAGAAGACAACAACAACTCGGACGAAGTTGAAGAGTATCATGATATTCATGAAGAAACATAACAGCCTCTAAGAAGATCAATTCGTCAATTAAGTCAGCCACGTTATCTTAATGATTATGTTCTTCAAGCCTCTGTAGAATGTGAGAGACTTCTACTCTCGATTAACAATGAGCCAAGTTGTTACAAAGAAGCAAAGGGTTCGTTAAAGTGGAGACAAGCTTGCAAAAAAAAAAAAGAGATAGATCCTACATGCTATAGAAGGAACATAGGATGCTTGAGGTATTTACTACACACTCGACCGCATTTGACATTTTGAGATAATGAAGCACATACTACGATATCTTAAGGGATCAGTTGCATGTGGCTTGAAGTTTAAGCGTGAAAGATCAAAGAAGATAATTGGGTTTAGTGAAAGTAGTCAGAACATTGATCAAGATAATCGAAGAAGCACCACGAGCCACATCTTCTACTCTGGATCTTCACCGATTACTTGGTGTTCAAAAAAACAGGACATGGTAGCCCTTTCATCGTGTGAGGTCGAGTTCATGGCAGCAATCAAAGCGGCAAGACAAGCGATTTGGCTTCAAGTTGTTGAGCGAGATCGCCAGATGCAAGACCGAGCAAATAAACTTCAAGATCGACAACAAGTCAGCAATTGCACTCACCAAAAACCTGGTAGTTCATGGTAAGAGTAAACACATATATAAGCGGTAACACTTCATACGAGAATGCATTGAGAAGGACCTTGTAGATGTGGAGCACGTACCGGGAGTGGAACAAAAACGGACATCTTAACTAAGGCGTTGGCAAAGATCAAGTTTGCGGAAATGAGAAGCTTGATATGAGTTCAAGACATGTCCAAAGACAAGTTGAAGCTTAAGAGGGAGAATGTTGGATAAACTTCAAAATTATCTTGTGGCCTAAGATATCTATAACAAGTTGGTTAGGATATGCTTAATATATTTTAATAGGATTAGGAGTTATCTAATCCTAATAGGATTATGATTAGCAATGTGTGCTAAACCTTTAAATATTAATGTTGAGTTGTGACACTGATTAAAAGAGCTTTAAGAGTTTAGTTTTGAAAGATTTTCTAAACCTAATAAAGAGAGTTATTCTCTATACAAAGCTAAGAACACAAACACTTTAGTATCATCTTCTTTGTCGGTTGATCAGTTCACCATCGACGGAACAGTACTAGAACTCACCGATTCAAATTTCGACTCGGCGATTTCAACTTTCGATTGCATCTTTGTAGATTTCTATGCTCCTTAGTGTGGTCACTGCAAGCGTCTTAACCTTGAGGTCTTTTAAATTTAAACTCATTATAGTACAATCTTGGATTTGTTTGTTTGCTATAGCTTAGTCGAATTTAGGTCTAGATTACTTAAATCAACTTCTGATCTATATGAATTTGAGTTTTATGGGAGATCGAATTTGATATCCTAATTGTGTAGCTTTTTGGATTGAATCTAGAAAACATTGTGGCTCTGTATCAATTATGTTCGATTTGGATTTGGTTTCAGTGGAAGGTGTGGCTTTGTTGTTGATGCTTCAGTTTTTGTTTTAACTTATTGATCTGTTTGCAGTTAGATGCAGCTGCTCCTATTCTTGCTAAACTGAAGCAGCCTATCATCATTGCGAAGCTGAAATATATTAATAGTTAACTAGGTTGCTTTATTTTTAACTCTCATATACGTATCTCTAAATGATTGACGATGCTTATGACATTAAATAATTGTATATTTCCATCTTATTGTTATGTTAATTTTACATTTTTTTTTGTATTGATTTTGTTATGTTAACATTTTTCATTATGTTAGTTTTGATAGCCAAGTTATAAAGATATGGCAACTAAAATTTATATATAAATTCTATTACTCATCTTTTACAAGTAACCTTGTTAAAAAAAAAAATTGTATCCTTGAGAGTATTTACGTCTGTGTGTTGAAGAAACAGTATGGATTATTTTGTCCCACTCATGATAACTGGAGCAGTTATAGGCATAAGTTTGCTTATTATAATCATTTTACTTGTTGTAAGGATTTGGTTTAAATATATCCGGGTTCAACCCATCTAATGTGTAACTTTGATTATGTATCAACTATTTGTTTTCAATAATTATTTATTGAGGTTAGGTAGTAGCCTACCTAATAAGATATCAATACAACTATTTTGCTATTTAAATAGTTAAGTTTTTATTTATTTTCTTTTAGATTGCATGATTTTTGTAACCTTAATATTATTCATATTTAAATAATACATATTTCAATAATGTATTCATTTGTCGAAATTTTTCTAGACTTTGTTTCTCCATATACAGTATTAATATGTCACTGGTTTGTATTTTTGTAATTGTTCAGGCGTGGTGGAGATGGAGTGATTGGGTAATTTTTAGTCGGTTTACCACTAAACCCAAATAAACTGTGACCTTCTTCAGCTTCAAGTCTAGCTTCCATCACAAACCCAATTACAAGCGCAGAGAAAAAAATAATTTCGAGAAACCAAAACTAAACCCATTTAATATCTTAGAGAATAAATTTTCTGTATTGATATTCTTATTGGAAAATATATACAAACCATCCGAATAGCATATCAAAGATATTACATTAGGTTAGTTCTAATAGCACATATATAACTAGTTTCCAAATTTTTGTATCAATATTTATCTCGCTAACTTCTCAAATATATGTTATATAAAGATATGGTTAAGTCTCAAAACACTATGACACATCAGCATCTTTTTTTTATTTTACATCATCTCTTAAAAATAAATATTAAAATAATACTTAAAATGATTTTTAAATTTATTATTTTTATGTTCAAGTTACATGCATTGAACTAATCTACATTAATCATGACATGTTCATAAATTAAAATTCATTATTCATAGTTTTCCGTGTGTCATTAATAGAAATTTATAAAATCAATAAATAGTACACAAGTTAATCACAATTTTTGGCTAAAAAATTACCGTAAATAATAAACACTTCAAAATTCTTCACAACTCACAATATCTTATTACTCTCCTATGGGTATATACTCTTATAATACATAAAAATGATCGAAAAACATAATCATATCAGACAAACCTCCGTCAGAGCAAACTCTATCCCGTCGTCACCGAGTGTGAAAATAAGATTTAACTTACAATTTTTTTTCTAATATTCTCCATTTTCTTCAAACTTCTGACTTTTCCTTTAATTTATTCGTTTATGAGGTGATGCTCAACTTTAAAATTGATATAATGGTAATTTTCATATGATCAATTATAATAAAATCGTCAATTTTAGTGAGCTCTGAAGGTTATTTCTATTAATTTTGTTAACTCACCAAAAAACTCTCAGGTCTACTCGCAATAATATTGTTGGTAGCGATTTTGAGAATCTATGCAAAACTCGCATTTGTATCACTTCTTGTAAGTGTAAAACCGTTTTTAAGATATTTTAAAACAATGTTATGATTGTAATTGCTATCCCATACGAATATATATCTACCTGGTGATTGCGGATGAAGGACTTGAACTACTCTTAGCTACTCTTTTATTTATGTGTTTTGGTAAGATGATCCGTCCTAATTAGATTGTCTTGAAATTATTCTTATTACGACATGATCATAATTGTGTACCTTAGTTTAGAAATTATCTTTTTAGGGTGTAGTATAAATTCTTCAATATTTTTCTAAATATTAACAGATGATAGTTGCATTGTGTGTTTCTGGACGAAAATTACCGAAAAATAATATTTCTCTAAATCCTCAAGTCTCAAGAAATCTTTTACAAGATTGCAAAATTTCTATTAACACCAACTTCATATCAGACGAAAAAGAGCAAGTACGTTAAATAATAAATATTATATTAGTTTCACTTTACTACTTATTGTTTTTCTAAAGAAAATATGACTTCTAAATATTCAAATATAAATCAATAATAATGAAAACCAAATTATATTTTTACAGAATAAGAGGTTTATGTATAAAATCCAACATGGTTTGTATGGAATACAAAATAAAAGGTTTGGACAAGAATCAACATAGGTCTCACAATTCAAAGGAAAGGAATAGTTCAAGTTCACCAATCATCTGATCAATTAAATTATCTAAAGCCATTGTTTAGTTTCCTAAGACCGTTAGCTCAGCTCAAAACAATTGCTAAAATCCAATATAAAACTTTCCAACAAAGAAATGATGTTATGAATCTATTAGATGGCGACTAAAAATGAAATAAATCAATGAAAGATGCATCACAATGGGCTACCACATATCAACACTACAAGAAAAGTTGTTTATTGCCATGGATTATTTTGTGACAAAGCTCAAAATTGGTGGCAATATGGATATTTACTACGGATTGCCACAAAATAAATTTGTAGCTATACGGTCGTTACAAATAGATTTTTGTGGCAAGTTTGCCATAGGATCTTGCCATGGCAAATATGCAACGAATTATCGAGAAGAAAAGTCTCGCACATTTGCCACAAATTACCGCAAAACATTTGTGGCACATTATCATGAATTATCACAAAATCATTGCTGGTAAAACTGCCACGAATAATCACAACATTGGTTTGTCACAAGTTGCCAGAAGTTAATATGTTGCAAAATGTGTGGCAATTTCACCACAAATTAGAAGAACATTTTTGTAACAAAATGCCACTAATTGGCAGAACACATTAATGGCAATTAAATTGCCACAAAATTAAATTGTGGCAATAATGTAAACATTTATAAAAAAAATACTTTTAATAATTACTAATTTTTAAACACTAGTAGATTCAATATTATATATACTAACAATGTTTAAGGTACTAATAATCCGAGAATCTTAAATACTACAATGAAAAAAGAAGATTCAACTATTCTATAAGATTACTAAGTTTCATTCATTCTCCTCGACCATGGCAGGGAGATTCTCATTTGGTAGATTTGCGAAGTTCAACTATGTGAATTATGATGAGCTGGGATGCATGAAGATCCATCAGAACGCACGGTAAGAGGTGTGATATTGGCATGAGTGTAACAGGATCTATACCATTAATCCGTAAAAGCATTTTTGTGGATCACCTTTAGACTTCATGGTTTTCCTCTAAAATTTCTTGTTGGCAATGAGATTCTCCTTGAACTTAGTCATCCGCTCATTTACGACAACATTCTGCGCAAAAGAAGTGCAAGGCACAGCTTTGGATCAGCTTCAATGTTTTGCGCTGATCCATATCCATAGATACGACCAATTCTTAGTTGTAGCCACCTGAAATAGAAAATTGAAATTTTTTTTTGTTTTTTTTGATGAAATGTGAAATTGATTGAATGAATGTTATATACAGGGAAGCTAAAAACTAATGGTACGTAGCAAATGCTACAACAGCTTGTAACTTGTGACTAAAGCTAAGTGCTATGTCTTGACTTGAACCTGAGTTGTAGTAAGTCTCCGAGGCAATGGTGGGCGTAATATCGTAGTGACATGATCCGGGTTCGTATTGTTTTCACGATCAAAACGGCGAGCTGCTTGTGTGTACGATGTTGTTGTTTGTGCTTGCGCTCGTTACGCTCCCGCCAGAGATAATATACCGTAGCTTGGAAGGCTTGTCGAAGTAGAATGTGATTGTTACCTTCCGCATGATGATTTTTAATGCTTAGAAGAGTGACATTCCAGTCCGGATTAGGTGCCGTTTGCATCAGTTCTCTTAATGACCTCTAACCAGACCATGAATGAGTACGGACAACCAAAAAACAGGTGGTCACGAGATTCATCCGGGTTCTCCAAAAAACAAACAATGCTGAATATAGCCCCATTGTCTCGTACGGGAACCCGTTGACAGTCTGTCCTTGATTGCTAACCAAGAGATGAATGCAAAACAAGGAACAACTTGAGGAAACCAGATTACCTTACACCATTCTTTTATCTCCCGAAGGGTACAAATTTGATCCCACGTTTTAGCACTGGAGAAGGTTGGTCTATATTCATCAGGCCCGTGACACCACATAAGTATGTCGCTCCCCGCACCTGGTTGTGGTACAGCCACCATAGTGATGATACGCTTTATCTCTTCAAGTACTTTGTTACGGCATCTCCTTAGCCTCCAACTAGATTATGAAACAATGTCGGAAATTTTTGCATATCTACTTTCCCCCCGGTCACATATGCTGCCGTCACCAGCAATATCAATTAAGCGGCCGATCGGAAGCCAATAGTCAAGCCAGAAAAAGGTGTTACTACCATTGCCAATCTAAAAACGGGTGAAGGTAGCAGCTAACAGTCGTAGTTTCAAGAGCTTATGCCACTGCCAAAAGCCCAAAGTAGAGTCTTTGACATCCCAAAAGGTACCTTGCCGGATCAAGTAACGGCGAGACCAAGTTACCCATCAGGAGCCTGCATTAGATAAGATTCGCCAAATCAAACCAAGCCCGAACACCCGCGAAACCTCATGAATACTTCGTATCCCAAGTCCACTCTCTCTTTGGGGGATACAAATCTCTTCCCATCCCACCTTAGCTTGGGTATGAGTATTAGGGGATCCGCTCCAAAGGAATGCAGAACATAGGCTCTCTATCTGTCAGAAGCAACTCTTTGGTAAACAAAATACATAGCACCAAAAGTTGGTGATACTTGCAACCACATATTTTAGTAATTGAACTCGGTCCGTATAGGATATGTAATGACTAGTCCATCTTATCAGTCTTTATCGAATCCTCTCCACCAATGGCGCATAATCTGTTTTTGACATTGCTTTGGTAGTTAGTGGTAGTCCGAGATAGCGTATTGGTAGTTCACATACATCCAGCCCCACCACTTCTGCTTGTTGTTCAAGATGTTGCCTACCCCTGCCCGCAGCAACTAGAGAGGACTTCATCACTTTTATATTAAGTCCCGACATTCTCGCAAACTCTTTAAACACATCAAGTGTCCTGTTAAGTGACTCCGGTGAACCGTCAGTGAAGACCATGATATCATCTGCAAAGCTAAGATATGATATATTCAGCTCTTAACACTTCGGGTGAAAGCTAATTCGCCCTTCTGCAGTAGCTTTAGAGAGTAGTCCAGAGAGGACATTACTTGCGATCACATATAGGTAGGGTGATAATGAGCAGCCCTGACGTAACCCTTGTGAGCTATGAAAGGACCCTTCTAATTCCCCATTAACCGATACTAAGAAGGAGGCGGTGGAGATGCATTGAGATATCCAAAAAATAAACTGTTCAGGATATTGCATGGCCTGAAGTGTGGAGATAATAAATGGATATTGGACTGTATCAAACGCCTTTAATATATATAACTTTATAGCTGCACGAGAAGCAATCGATGGCTTGTGGTAATCCTTGGCGTGTTCCGTGGCTAGAAGGACATTTTCCAGAAGAAGTCGACCCTTAACAAAAGCACTTTGACTCAGCTTTATTGCCTCTGGAAGGCTGTTTTTAAGACGATGAGCCAAAATCTTAGATATCACTTTATAGATCAAGTTGCAGCAAGCTATCGGATGGAAATCCTTCATATTCTCGAGATTGGCAACCTTAGGAACCAAAGAGAGTATAGTACCATTTATCCCTTTGGGCACAAAACCATATAGGAAAAATGATGGAACTGCTACTGCCAAATCCTTCCCCACAACCGGCCAAGCCGCTTTGAAAATTCAACCGTAAACCCATCCGGCCCTGGTGCTTTGTTAAGCGGCATCGAGAAACTGCCATTTGAATCTCTTCCTCTAGAATAGGATATGTTAAAAACACTGCTTCTAGAGTAGAGCATCGATAAGCAACCAACTGTGAAATGGTGCTTACGGATGGCAACTCCAGATCACTAGGCTGTGCTTGTAAAAACGATTGGTAATAGTAAACCGCTTCCGCTTTGGTAGCACTCACCTCTGTCAACACCTCACCCGTACTTGATTTAAGAATTTTAATAGCATTTTCGCTGCTCTACTTTCAGCTACCTTATGGAAATAGCTTGTATCTTGATCCCCAGATTGCAGCCATTTGGCTCATGATTTTTGACGGTAAAATTGCTCCTCGATTCCTGCTAAATGGTGCCAACGTGCTGAAGCTGTTTCAACCTCGTTAAGAACCAACGAGGTAGGATTTTGGTGAGCTGCATTTTGTTTGCTACACAAGTCATCAAAAGCCACTTTTACTCGATTAGAGAAGTCGCCATATATTTCCCTGTTCAATCGCCTTAAGGGTTCTTTCAACATTTTTAGCATTTTGTGAAGCATGGTAAAAGCTACACGAGAATGGAATAGCGGTTACGTCAAATTCCATAATTGGTGCACAGTATCAAGGAAATGAGAGTGTGAAGCTAAATGATTGACGAACTAAAAAGGACGATGGTTGCGTGGCAGAGGAGCTCTAATTTGCACCCAAAATCTAGCATGATCCGATACACCTACCATCTCAAATGTCGCAAAAGCAAGCGGAAAATCTCTTAACCAACAACCATTCACCAAAGCTCGATCTATCTTTTTATAGATTGGATTTTCAGCTTGGCTATTAGACCAAGTGAAGCTAGGCCCTACATACGAGAGGTCTTCTAGCCCGCAAAAGTGGACTACGTCCTGGAAATCTTGCATTGTCGTTTGCTTTGCTAGATAATCAAGTGATCGGAAATGCTCCAAAGTGGCAGGGTGGCATTGAAGTCCCCAACAACAACCCATGCATTAATACCTTGAACACAACCAGTTTGAATATCACGTAGCTCTTGCCATAGTGATCTCTGCTCTGTAATAAAGTTTGAAGCATACACAAATGTACATATAAAGAACTCACTAGTGGACTTAATTTGTATCCAACAAGTAACTTGTTGAGCACTCATATGAATAAGATGAACATCCACAGCTGCTGACCAACAAACCCAAATTCTTCCAAGTCGATTATACGCATAATTTGTGATACATTGCCATCCCGGAAAAGTAGACTCAAATATCGGTTTGAAGTTATCTTCTTGGACCCTTGTTTCCAACAAACAACCCCCTGATAGTTTTAGCATCTTCACCCACTCTGTTACAACATTATGTTTGCGTGGCATGTTGAACCCATGCATGTTCCATGTAAATATAGATGTCATTATAACTTCCGAGAGGAAGCTTTCTTTTGATTGGGCTGTGAACGTGCTTGTAGCATATCCTTCTTATTCATAATGGGGCGACAATTGCTCTTTGACTTCTCGGGAGTTTTACCCACAGATGTCTCAGTCACCTTCCGTGTTCATTTTTTGACGATCCCATTAACTCCACTACTTCCCTCGTTTGACTCCACTATCTACACAATCTCCCCATATTCCGGTATATCAACTAGGACCTGAAATCGAGTCGGAGAAGAAGGGCCTGCTACCTCAATATTCTCAGCTAGTACTGATGTAAGTATTTTACAAGGAGAGCTCGATTTTCTTGCTCGAGTGATGACAGACCATCTATCATCTCCCTCCTAGCTCTCCTCTGTATTATGTAATTCAGAGTTTTCCTTCTCTTCCCCTACCTCTTTTTGTACCGCCAATGCTATGAGCTTATTAAGATCATTTAACAGACCCACTACCACCAAGGTTGAGCTCTGTAGCAATTCAGGTCCCTTAACAGTTGGTGAAGAGTGCTCTTTCAGTTCTGACGACACCTGCTAGGATTGAGTGGCAGCTGGAATAGTGTGCCTTGTGCAGCTTTCGGATTTGTGACCCCATTTTAAGCAGCCACTACAACGAGGCGAGAGCCAAGGATAACTAACATGAACAATGTGTTCAGTGCCTTTCTTATCATCAAAATAGATCTTCTCTGTTAGCGGTTTCCCTAAATCAACTTCAACTAGAACACGAGCCATATCCAGCCTCGTGCATCTCTCTGTGTTCGACTGCAGTTTAACAAAATTCCCTGCGGTATCAGCAAGGAACCTAATACCTTTTAGAGAGTAAAGATGACCCAGGATCCCCTTCAAGTCTACCCAAATTGGCATTGCCGATAAATCAGGACGTTCCATGACAGTCTCTGGACATCATTCGTTTACCACTAGTGGAAGGTATGCGATGTGTCAGTAGCGCCTTTTCAGAACTCTCATCCGAGTTTGTGCATTATCTATCTGAAATAGGACTGTAGTTGAGTTTAGAAACTATCTACTCACGAGGAGCGGCCGGTTGAGCTCCAGATCCGATTGATAGTGGCGTGAACAGTGCCTACATGGGGTGCATCTCCCATAAAGTAACCCACCACAAAGTTTTTCTAGAGAGGAACACCTTCGTCAATAATAAGCACGATTGATTCTTTTGGAAAACGTTGCCTTCCTCCACTAACTAAGAATAAGCTACGAGCTCAATTTGAGTTGATCCTTGATATATCATGGTTTTTACCTGCTTTTAACCATGATATAAGTCCTTTTATTGAGTCTTTTGAGTATTTTTAGAGTCTTTCAGAGTCGTTTCAGGAATTAGGCACGATTGGAGCTAAATTGGATCTACTGAAGTTTCTAGAGCATATCGGAGCTGAAGCAGTTCTGGAGCCGATATGAAGCTCAGTATCGACCGACACCATAGAGCATCGATCGACAATGACATTTGGAAAGAATGTAACTCACCATTCCTATATCGATCGATACCATTTATGGTATCGGTCGATACCGAGAGCCAAGAAAAAACGCGCAAATCCTCAGCAAGTCCGAAGAAGAAATAGAAGATTTCCTTATTTTGCAATGAAGTCCAAAGCGTGTATGAGCATTATAATTAGGTTTTTCAGCCGTTATTAGATTAACAACTGAGACTGGGAGATAAAGATTTTGCAAGAGAGTTTTGGGAGAAGAACTTTGAATCCTCTTTGTATTCTTTACTCTTTTTTACTTTATGAAATCTATTTTACTCATGATGCTTGTTTCATTCACCATGTCTGAGTAGATTCGTTGTTAGGTTTAGGGTTATTCAAATGTATTTGATGAATTGTTAAATTGGATTGAATTGTTAGGAAAATCTATAGAGTTCTTCACCTAGACTTGTGATTACTGCTTTTTTCTAGCTACGCGACCTAGAATCTGATATTAGGTTGATTAATTGGCACGAAAGTGTAACTAATTTCCTGAACTAGTGTTTGGTGAGCAAAAGACCTATTTGCAAAGAAATTTGGTTTAAGATTTTGTGAACAATTGAACCTGATCATTAATGCTTGTTTGAATTCATAGAATTTGCAAAGAAATTTAGAATTCTAGGTTTAGACATAGATAATCTTCGCAGCGACGGTTGGTTGATTTTACATTTGTGTTTCAAGTTCAAGAACGGTGTTTAATATATTCCTGACATTTTATCTGATTGATAATTCTGATTTACCTACAAATTTCTTTATGCTTAGCATTTTCCTCATTGATCTTACTACCTGTTTTTAATCGTTTTCCTCGTCTTAATCCCTGTTACTTACGTGCTTTAACTTCTGTGTTTCAGGTGTATGCAAAATTGTGAAACCAGAAGAAGCAAGAACAAGTAGTTGACTAATCTATCCAACAAAGAACTAGCTGATTTAGAGCGCACGATCAGAAGGCAAAAGAAGCAAACAAAGATGAACAATCCAACTGTGCTCGCTCGCGATGAGGCTGGGGTTTTGAGAGATCAGGAAGGTCATCTGTTTAATGAGCAAGGATAGAGGGTTGATGCAGAAGGAAACATCGTTGTCCCTGCACCGGTTGCCAACGAAGTTATCCCACCAGCTGTGCGTGGGAATGTTGGGAATGCTCTGGTTAATCGCGCCAGGACTCTTGGGGAGTACAACAGACCCGATCAGTTCTATGCCAATCGGTCTGCGATTCATATTCCCACCTTTCATAGGAATGACTTTGAGCTGAAGCCTGCATACTACACTCTTTTATGCCAGCATCCTTTTCATGGTCTTTCTCATGAGCATCCCATTGATCATATTGAGAGGTTCTATGATTTGGTCACTTGTATCAAGTACAATGGAGTGCCCAATGAGTTCCTCTTCTGTAAGCTCTTCCCATACTCTCTTGGTGGGGATGCGGCTTACTGGCTGAAGCAGTTGCCTCCTGGTTCACTGACTACTTGGGAGGAGACTAAGAATGCGTTCCTGAACAATCTCTATGATGATGCGAGATCTAAAGAGCTCAGGAACAAGATCTCGCAGTTTTCTCAGGGAGCAACTGAGGTATTCAAGGCTGCTTGGGTGAGATTCCGATCTTATTAGGGAGATTGTCCTCATCACGGTTTCTCACAAGTTTAGTTGCTGGGTATTTTCTTCCGAGGGATCGATTGTAGATATCAGATGGCTCTGGATGTTGCGAGCATTGGGAATTTCAACACAAGGTATCCTGAAGATGCTTATGTGCTGATTGAGAACTTGGCGTCTAGCAACAGCACCAAGAATGCTGACTACGAGCAGAAGAATCAGAATGGGAACATCGACGGATTGCAGATTGCTGAGGTACATGCAAAGCTGGATTCGGTACACAATTTGTTGATGGGCAAGCAGCAGAAGGCATTACATTTTGCTGAAGAAGTCGAGAACATAGAAGAAGGAGAAGCAGAGGATGTTAACTACATTGGTGGTAATGGTTTTCAGAATTCGTCGTACAACCGCGGTTTCACCAACAACTCTCAGAGAGGAGGATTCAAGTCTGACTTCAAACCCACAAGTTTCTGAGCGAATTTTTTTGCTCAGAAACCTTTTTAGAACATTGGATACACTCTCACCTATGGAAATTCATCCTACCAGACACCACCTCCCAAGACTCAAGAGAGCAAAGTTGAATCCATGCTTGAGCATATTCTTGAGGGGCAGCAGAAGATGACTGTTGATTTCAATGGGAAGATGGATGCTCTGTACACTGACCTGAATGGAAAAATCGAAGCTCTTAACATTCATCAGAAGAAGTTGGAAACTCAAGTTGCCCAGACTGCAGAAACAGTTAAGAGACAGGATGGTTTCCTTCCCGGGAAGACGGTGAATCCAAGGGAACATGTTCACGCTATCACTTTGAGAAGTGGAAAGGAAGTCAGTCCAGTAATGAAGAAAACTTATTCTGCACAACAGCTCGTCGATCTTGCTGGAGACGACGATGATGAGGCTCCTGAGATTACTATAGTATCGATCGACACTCACCCAATATCGACCGATACCAACCTACATCGATCGATACCTGTTCAATAATCTGTAGAGGAAGTTGCATGACCACCAGTATCGATCGATACTAGTCTGGCTATTGAGAAGAAGCAAGCTGCGGTGAACACTAGAAGGGTTTACGTGCCTAAGATACCTTTTCCTCGACCTCCTACCAAGACTAAGAATGAAGTGGAAGAAGCCAGATGCAAGGCAATGCTAGAAAAGTTGGTTGTTGAACTCCCCTTCGGTGATGCTATCATGACTTCACCAGCTTTCTGAAGGTATATCAAGCGAATGGTATCGAGTAATGTGAACCTTGAGGAGGTAGTGCTGAGGATTACTCACGAGTGCAGTGCGATCCTGCTCAACAAGATACCAGACCCTAGAAGTTTTGTCTTGGACTGCACAATCTTTACTGAAAGGTTCGAGAGCTCTCTCTGCGACCTCGGTTCCAGTGTCAACCTTATGCCATACTCAGTAGCTAAGAGAATGGGGATGACAGACTTGTCATCCACTAGAATATCTCTAATTCTAGCTGACCGCTCAGTTCGATTTCCCGAAGGATTACTCAAGGACGTCCCAATAACGATCGGAGACTGTTTGGTCCCAACTGATTTCATAGTCCTGGAATACGACGCGGAGCCTAGAGATCCACTGATTCTTGGCAGACCCTATCTAACCACAACAGGCGCTCTGATCATGACCTTCAACATGGAGAAGATGATGAAACATCTAAACATTGATGGGCAGACATTCTTGGTTGACTTTGAGGTATATTCAGCCAACTCAGAGGTATATTCGAGTGAGGTTGCTGCTGGGTACGCCAAGATGCTTGACAATAGCCATGAGATATCGATCGACACCACTGAGGGCATCGATCGACACCAGCCATTTCTGCCCGAGGAATTGGTCGTCACTCCTACACGATCTGATTCATTTGGCGACTGGAGTGAGGAGAGAGCTCCTAAAATCGATCTTAAACCACTTTCAGCCAATCTGAGGTATCTCTTTCTTGGCCCTAACTCCACATATCTTGTGCTTGTTAATTCTTCTTTAAACAACGCAGAGGTCGCCTTACTGCTGAGCAAGCTGCGCAAGTATCGCAAAGCTCTCAGCTATTCTCTTGATGACATTTCAGGTATATCACCGGATTTGTGCATGCATCAGAGGAGACTTAACCCAAATCTGAAAGAAGTTGTGAAAAAGGAGATAATGAAACTTCTGGAAGCAAGGATCATCTACACCATCTCCGACAGCAGCTGGGTCAGTCTAGTTCATGTGGTACCTAAGAAAGGAGGATTCACTGTGGTGAAGAATGAGAATGACGAGCTGATCCCGACAAGAACGATTACTGAGCACCGGATGTGTATCGATTACAGGAATCTGAATGCTGCTACTAAGAAATATCACTTTCCACTGCCATTCATCGATCAGATGCTACAGAGGTTGGCGAGTCACCCATATTACTGCTTCCTTGATGGGTACTCAAGCTTTTTCCAGATCTCGATACATCCTTACGATCAGGAAAAGACGACATTTACATGTCTTTACGGCACATTCGCTTACAGGAGAATGCCATTTGGGATTGTAACGCTCCAGCCACTTTCCAGAGATGTATGATGTCGCTTTTCTCAGATATGATCGAGGAGTTTATGAAGGTATTTATGGATGACTTTTCGGTTTACGGATCTTCATTTAAGGGCTGCCTAGACAACTTATGCAAGGTACTACAAAGGTGTGAGGAGAAACATTTGGTCCTGAACTAAGATAAGTGTCACTTTATAGTTCAGGAAGGCATTGTTCTGGGGCACAAGGTTTCTAAGGCTGGGATAGAAGTCGACAAAGCTAAGATTCAAGTTATGACAAGCTTTACGCCACCAACATCTGTGAAGGACATTCGAAGTTTCCTTGGTCATGCCGGGTTCTATCGACGATTCATCAAAGATTTCTCCAAGTTAGCTCGCACACTTACTGCTCTTCTTTGTATGGATATCGCATTCGATTTCACACCCGAGTGTCTTCTCACATTCGAACAGATTAAGAAGGCATTGGTTACTGATCAATGCCTCTGTCTTCTCACCTTGCCTCTGTCGTTGGGTTCTACTGCTTCAAGGTTTTGATATTGAGATTAAGGACAAGAAAGGTGTAGAGAATGGAGTTGCAGACCACCTCTCGCGAATGAGGATCGATGAAACCGTGCCCATTGATGATTCCGTACCTGAGGAGAAGATCTATTTCATCGAAACTGAGATTCGACGTAATCTTGCTAAGATTCTGTCAGTACAGAGCCTTAGTGTCGATCGACACTCACCCAATGTTGGTCGATACTCTCACGAGATTCTGCAATCTCCCCGTGTCCAGAATTTCAGTATCGATCGACACCCATCCAGTGTCGGTCGACACCTGTTATCTGCCAATGTTGTTTTGGCTATAGAGGACTCTTCTGCTGCGGAATCTCTAGCTACTGTAACTACTCCTGCTGAACCATGGTATGCCAACATAGCCAATTATCTTGCTGCAGAGTATGAACCAAAGCATCTCAAGAAGTATGAAAGGAAGAAGTTTATGCGGGATGTCAGATGGTTCTTTTGGGATGAACCTTACTTGTACAAGCACTGTTCAGACGGGATGTACATAAGTTGTATCGCTGAGACTGAGGTACCAGAGGTTCTATACCACTGTAATGGATCTGAGTATGCTGAGCACTTTGCCACGTTCAAGACAGTCTCCAAGGTTCTTTAAGCTTGTTTCTGATGGCCTACACTGTTCAAGGATGCTCACGTTTTTATCTCACATTGCGATGTCTGCCAGAGGAGAGGGAAGATCAGTAAGCGACATGAGATGCCACAGAACTTCATCCTCGAGGTCGAAGTTTTTAACTGTTGGGGCATCGATTTTATGGGACCGTTTCCTCCGTCATGGCATAATAAGTACATCTTGGTTGCTGTGGATTATGTCTGCAAGTGGGTGGAAGCGATTGCTAGTCCTACTAATGATTCTTCAGTGGTTCTGAAGCTGGTGAAGACCATCATCTTTCCTCGATTTGGAGTACCTCGGATTGTTAAAAGTGATGGTGGCAGTCACTTTATCAATAAGATTTTCGAAAAGCTGCTAAGGAAATATGGTGTGCATCATCACGTAGCCACACCTTATCATCCTCAGACGAGCGGACAGGTTGAGGTCTCCAACAGACAAATCAAGGAGATTCTGGAGAAGATAGTTGGCGCTAGACAGAAGGACTGTGCCACGAAGCTAGACGATGCACTTTGGGCTTACCGGACCGCTTTTAAAACGCCACTTGGCACCACACCATTTCACTTGCTGTACGGGAAAGCGTGTCATCATCTAGTTGAGATCGAGCACAAAGCAGCCTGGGCTACCAAATTGATGAATTTCGATATCAAGTCTGCTGCTCAAAGGCGATTGGTTCAACTGAGTGAGCTGGATGAGATCAGACACCTCGCCTATGAAAACTCTAAGCTGTACAAGGAAAGGACTAAGGCATATCATGACAAAAATATCTTTTCTCGCCATTTCGAACCGAATGACCAGGTACTTCTGTATAACTCTCGCTTATAGTTATTTCCTAGGAAATTGCGTTCTCATTGGTCAAGTCCCTTCACAATCAAGGAAGTCCGCCCACAAGGCACAATTGTGTTGATGAATGTTGAGGAAAAGGAGTTCTCTGTCAATGGACAGCGGGTGAAACAGTATTGGAAGAAAGCTGCTATCCCAGATGGCCACATAACGCCTCTGGCTGAACCACCGGTTGCATGAAAGATCACCATGTCAAGCTAATGACTTTAAACAAGCGCTTGGTGGGAGGCAACCCATTGGTGAGTCTGTACATAAGTCTTTTCTTTCGTTTTCATTTTTGATTTTGTGTCTTGTTTCTTCACGTGAATCAGGTTCAGATAAGCCGTATCGATCGACACCCGTCAGTATCGATCGATACCACGACCAGGGAAATGCAATATTATCATGTCACGAGTATCGATCGACACCACTTACGGTATCGGTCGATACCCGTTGCCCAGGTAAGTTTCTCTATAAAACCCTCAGGTTTTTCTTCATCTTCTTCATTTCACCATCGCTTGATGCCGCATTCCATTTCCACACTCTTTCACAACTTTCTCATTTTTTCACCGATTTGAGCGATTCCAAAGCCTATTCCATTTGGATTTTCATCCTTATTGTCATTCTAGCATTCATTTTTTCGATCTGCAAGGTATGAAACTCGAAATCTCAATCTATAGATGCGATGACAGGTTTGAAACTCGATTTTGCCTCCTCTGTTTTACTTTCTTGCATGGTTCTCAATTCCTGGATAGCTTTAGAGGCGTGACGACACCCTCTATAGGATTGAATTGGCTTCATTTGCATGTTGATTTTTCTGAGATATTCGATTCCTGCCAATGTGGAAAACGGTTGTGATTTTTGAATTAGTGTCGAGTTGGACGTGTATAATCGATTGTTGCTGCTGAGTTGTTTACTGTCATGGAACAGGAGATATATACGTTGGTATGACTTTTTGCTGGCTTATCTTTGTTCGCAGATGGCACCCCAAAAGAAGCCACGATACTCGGAAGCTTCAGGTTCTAATCCACCACGACATGAGTACAATCTGCAGGATCCAGTGGAAGCTTTCGATGGGTCGTTTTAGCACGCCGGCGTTGTGACATCTTGCCTCACCAACGACCGTTACAAGGTCCTGAAAGGAGGTTTCACCAATAACACGGGCCCTCAGAGCTTTCTTGTGGTCCACTACAGCGACATGCGAGCTGCGCCACACCGCACACCATCTCCCTCTGCACCCATTGTTGCTGCTAGGCCTCCCTGGCCTAAGTTAGAGGGGAAGAGGATCATTCCGCTTGCGCAGGTTTGCTTTAGGAGGACACCGAGAGCGAGGCCTGCATCTATAGGCCTATCGGCGAAGAGTGGGACGACTACGATACATTGTTCTACAACAATTGGCTGTGCGTCGCTGTTGTTCCTACGCGTTTCATTAACCCTCACACTATGCGCCATCTAGGCATCGATGTGGAGTTCTCAGCCATGCTCGACAAGATTGGCTTGGGAACATAGCACATGAGGCAATACGACCTCTACCCCGACCTTGTCCGCCAGTTTCTTGCGACGGGACGTATCTACTACAGAGATGAGGTCCACCGTGACGCATTGGATGGCACTCTAACTTTCCTGATTCGGGGCGTCCGCTACAAGCTGTCAATCCCTGACCTCTGCGACATCTAAGATTTCGACCGCGACCTCAGGCAGGTAGCTCTGCCTACTCAGTTTCACGATGTCCAGGTCTTCTGGGGACACATCGGTCTTGGAGCCTACTACTCCAAGACTACCACGTAGATGGACGTTCGCCACCCCACTCTTCGCTGCATCGTCTGCATACTGAGCAACACTCTCCTCTGCAAGATGGAGCTGAACAAGATGCGGATTTCTAAGCTGATCCTCCTCTACAAGGCTGTTGGCGACCTCATTCCCGAGGATCGTTATGAGTGGCCCAAGTTGAACCTCGCGGTCAACATGGGCACCATCTTCGTGCACAACTTGGTCTCTCTAAAGACCAAGCCTTTCTCTGGACGCAACTACGCCACTGCGTGGGAGACCAAGTCGGTCGGCAGCCTCCTCACTCCCATCTTCGAGCATTTTGGCATCTCCACTTCAGAATGCTCGATTGGCACAGTTCGCACTCTCATGGATGAGCAGCATCTGCAGCACATGCGTTGGCTGAAGCCAACTCGGCGTTAGTGTCTTCCCACGATGGACGACAAGCTCTTTGTGCAGCTCCCCAATAGAGCTCTGACCACTATTAGCGGCGATGCCTCCCAGCTGCGAATTGATCCAGATCCCAGCTTGCTCTCGGTTGCCCTAGCTACACGTGTACGCGCTCCGCCACACATCCTCTCTACTCCAACAGATGCTGATGCCACACCCACTCCTAACTTTGCTAGAAGTCAACCCCGCCGTTCACGACGCCGGCCTACGTCTGCTCCTCCACCTTCATTTCCTCCACCTCCGGATCTGCCGATGGAGACTGCCACCTTTCAGAGGTACGTTGTAGAGAGCTTACAGAGCATTTGGGCCGCTATCTCTCGTTGCAGCTGCAAGGCTTCTACGGTCGCTTGTTCATCACCACCCGGCCCTTCCTCTCGGTTCGATCTCTCCGATGATGATGATTCAGATAATTAGACTCTCTGTTTCCTTGGTTTCACGTTATTTCTTTCCCTGTTCTTTTCCTTTTCTTTTTCTTTTCATTTGAACTCTTATGTCTCATGGCAATACTCTATTTATGTTAAACTTGTGGCTCTATTATGATCTTGTTGCTTCTAACTTCTGTTCATGTGATCTAACAGTGCTTCGATCTAACATCTGGTTGTCTGGGCACGAATTTTGGGCATCATTTTCAAGACAAAATTGTCCCTGTATCGATCGATATGCTCTTGGTATCAGTCGATACCGGTTAGAATATCGGTCAATACCCATTATCACACACGGGTAACCTTTTTGCACTTCCTTCAACCACTCTGTTCTTTTGCTCTCTTTTACCATCTCTGGGGTTGATAACACTTGGGACAATGTTGTTTAAGTCTGGAGGAGGTAGTTGCTAACATGGTGATTGTTTTTCTTAGAGTCAATCATTTTTGAGTCAAAATTTGTTTTATTGAGTCAAAACCTGTTGGAGATTATGATCTTTTCCTTGAATCCATTGTTCTGACCTTGCTTTTGAGTGACTAGTGTTATAGAATCAGTTCTAGATCGACTAATGAAAAATCCAAAGACTGACCAATAACTAGAAGACTCTCATGTCTCCAGCAGAATCTTTCTAAATCCTGAGCCAAATTATTTGCACTTCATCTATGTGGTTAGTGTTTATAGAGCTTGATTCATCATTCATATCTGACAAAGGAACACATGTGTTTGAAAATAATTGTATACCTCTCCCTTGACACACGTTGTTACATAAGATGCATAAAAGATGAGATGATTTCTGCCGAGTAGAGGGCTAGGAACTCTTCCTGTGATCCCAATATTCGTCTTGGATAAGGAATGATCACACAAAGGTTTGAAGCGAGGGGTAGGAACATTTCTCGAGACACCATTATTCGTCTAAGGTCTTTGATACATTGAGAGGGGAGAACCGGGGATTCGGTGGCAAACACCATCAATACTCGCGTCTCAATCCTTGATTTGTATATGCAAAGCTAAAATAATAAAAAATAGAGTAAAGAACATAAAAAGAGATAAGTCTGGGGGAGAGGAAAACAATACCAAAAGTGTGTAATTTGGGTGGTTCTTTAGTCACGATATCGTATGAGGATGAGTCTAGAAGGTTCTTGAACATTGGTTGCAGTGATGAAACTGGCGATGAAGGGTTTAATATGATGATGCTGTGAGATAATGTGTAGAATCTGGGAAGTTGTGAATGTCTACGGAGAAGTGCATGGTGGTTAGATTCGGAACTGGTTAGGTGATATCTGGAAAGCTTGGGAAAAGGGTCATTGCAATGCTTCAAGAACAGGTGCGTCTCAGTGTTTTCAAACCTCTTCCTCTGGTTTGGTTTTCTGTTTGCTTGAGGGCAAGCAAAGACTAAGTATGGGGGAGTTGATATATCATGGTTTTTACCCGCTTTTAACCATGATATAAGTCCTTTTATTGAGTCTTTTGAGTTTTTTTAGAGTCTTTTAGAGTCTTTTCAGGAATTAGGCACGATTGGAGCTAAACTGGATCTATTGAAGTTTCTAGAGCATTTCGGAGCTGAAGTAGTTCGGGAGCCGATATGAAGCTCAGTATCGACCGACACCACAGAGCATTGATTGACACTGACTTTTGGAAAGAACGTAACTCACCATTCCTATATCGATCGATACCATTTATGGTATCGGTCGATACCGATAGCCAAGAAAGAAACGCGCCAATCCTCGGCAAGTCCGAAGAAGAAACATAAGATTTCCTTATTTTGCAATGAAGTCCAAAGCGTGTATGAGCATTATAATTAGGTTTTCACCCACTTTTAGATTAACAACTGAGACTAGGAGATAGAGATTTGCAAGAGAGTTTTGGGAGAAGAACCTTGAATCCTCTTTGTATTCTTTACTCTATTTTACATTATGAAATCTATTTTATTCATGATGCTTGTTTCATTCACCATATCTGAGTAGATTCCTTGTTAGGTTTAGGGTTATTCAAAGGTATTTGATGAATTGTTAAATTGGATTGAATGTTAGGAAAATCTATAGAGTTCTTCACCTAGACTTGTGATTACTGCTTATTCTAGCTTCGCGACCTAGAATCTGATATTAGGTTGATTAATTGGCACGAAAGTGTGATTAATTTCTTGAACTAGTGTTTGGTGAGCAAAAGACCTATTCGCAAAGAAATTTGGTTTAGGATTTTGTTAACAATTAAACCTGATCATTAATGCTTGTTTACATTCATAGAATTTGCAAAGAAATTTGGAATTCTAGGTTTAGACATAGATAATCTTCGCAGCGACGGTTGATTGATTTTACATTTGTGTTTCAAGTTCAAGAAGGTGCTTAATATATTCCTGATATTTTATCACATTGACAATTCTGATTTACCTGTGAATTTCCCTAGGCTTAACGCTTTCCTCATTGATCTTACTACCTGTTTTTAATCGTTTTGCTATTTTCAATTACATTTATTTTACTAAGCTTGATTCATATTCTGAAATTTATTGAGTGATAATTTTGACTCTTTGTGGTTCGACCCCTAATAAACTACATATACTGCTTAGTTACTTTTAGGGTATTAGATATGAGCATATCAATCCTCTCTTTGCAAAGCTATATACACGAATTGCAACATGTTTTGCAGAAGAAATATTGCCTAATCGATTGTGAGGGGCATTGATACTGATCAGATACATATAAATCTCTTTTAGTTTATAATTATCAAATGTATAAAATGGTTGTGTAAAGTAATGAAGAAAGATAGAAAAAGGAAAAAGTACATTTGGTATCCATGGCAAGTAAAAGAAACAGACCATAGAAATATCTAGAAACAAAGAAGAAATAAGTGAGACTTTACTTACCTCCAAGTATGCGGAAGTGATTAGTTCTGTCGACAGTGCAATTGATCTAGTCTAGCTACCATCACATGTACACCGCTGCGTAGCCAGAGACACAGCCACCATGATGAACGACTTCACTTTCTTTTCAACAAAATTGCCACAAACGTGCTAGGAAATTGATAAACTTATTAGAAGTGGTAAATATGTGGTAAATTTGTGGCAAATTAAATTGCCACGGAATGTGTCTGACAAAGTTCTGGCTATAGAGAACATTTATTGTAGTGAGAATACCACACTTTTTTGTCTAATTGACATCTTTGACCATTTTTGGGTTGATTAGTTTTTTTTTTTAATTTTTAAGTATTATTCTATCGAAACTGTTGATCTACTTTGGATTCTAGGATAATTGCTAGCTTTGTACTAATATTTTTGTATTTTCACGGATACTCATGAGAATTATTTTTGGACGGAACAGTTGAATGAGATTAATCTCATGTAAGTTTATAATAATGATTTTTCTATTTTTGAAATACTTTGTTGTATATTTTTAATAGTTAATTCTTGGGATATTTTTGAATCTATTGGTTTGGTTATAGTTTCTTCAGGTTCTTCGTCATTTTTTATTAATCTTATATTTTTACTAGATGGTGTATGATTTACTTCAAACCTTTAGATAGATTAAAATATTTCATTTTGCCTTAATTTGGTCCTTTTTTATATAATTTATACTATATGTGAATTACTTAATGCAAAATTTATTCTATATGATTTGGTAAAAGAATGAGTTCCCTTTTTATATAATTATTTTCTTTCAAATTAGTATTGTAGAATAATTGTCTAGTTAAAATGTTGGTCTTGAAGTGGTATTCTAATTTGTAATGTTATGTTGAATTTTATTTTTCCATATTTTAAATTGTCGTTTCCATCTGCAATTATTTTGTTATTTTTGTCTGTGATTCTATTGTCTATAAATCTAAGTGTTATAGGTGTATTAATATTTTCTATAAAAATTTCCTTTTCTAAATAGTGTTGAGATGAATATATTTTATGGCTTATCTTTCTGATATACTTTTAATTGATGATATTCTTCTTTTCATTTGATCTGGTTTCATTAAGGATATCATTATTTGTCCTGCTGCATCCTTTATGTGTATAGATTCTTCATCAGACATTACTCCGTATTTTACTATATTTTTTCTTCCGATTTTTAATACCATTGTTCTAATTTATAATTTGTAGTTTTTTTATTATCAAAATCTTCTTTATCTATTAACTTTTGGTCTAGATCTACAAAAATATCTTCAAAAAATCTTTGTTTGTTATCAATGCTAGAAATTACTCTAACTAAATCGTCTAAATTGGCTAATTCATTCATTATTTTATAAATTTGACCTTATGATATTTTCCCAAATACGAGGATCTTAGCTGGTGATCCAAGTTGACAAGTGTTTGCACCTTTGCGATTCTTAGGTATTTTGGTTGGTAACCTAAAGGACCATTGTTGAATCTCGAAAAAGTCTTTATTATATTATTAGTTTTGTTTTCCATATTTTGGTACTACTTCTCTTAATCTATGTTCTTCTTTTATAGAAGATATTTCTGATTTTACAAATTCTGAAAAATTTATAATTTATAATTTTTGATATACTTGATAATTTTATATAAAGATCATTGGTTGAGTCGATTTTATAGCTTAATTTATTGATCTCTTTGTTTATTGTCTTTAAATGTTTTAATCTATTTAAAAGTGTTACCTGGTCTAATTTCGTTAAGGTTGATTGCTGCTTCTTCATGATTTCTTGATTTTGTCGTTGTTTTGATATGGGATAGGTTTAGGATATTGGGCGTCCAGAGCTTTACCTCTTGCCTAACCGTCGGAGCTTTACCTCTCGGTTAGATGTATCACCGTTCTGAGATACTAGCTATCCTTACTTGAGCTAAAAATTGTTTTAGTTTTAGACAGAGAATTTTTAATCCATAAAACTCAATGCCTTCTCAAATGAGAGGACATTGCCTTATACAGGTGGCTACAAACTTAAGAGCAAAGGCTCTTGAAAATATTTTAGACGCCAAGCTTACATAATTGCCATTCTTTTTAGACGTGTAGCCTTTATAGACCACTCTTTACATAATGAATCTTTGGGACTACTATCTTTATTGACGCGTGGTAAGAGTTAGGTACCACTCTAGACTTTAGTGACTTTCGTCACATGGTTTTTGCCGACACCTTACATGATTGCCAACAAGGGCTTAAAATCCCTTTGGGGTGGATCCCTCAATAGACCCTTTTTGATGATTTATGTCTCCTCGAACTTATTACAATGATGTTCTGGGAGATCTTTTAACATCTCACATGTGATGTATTTATCTTTTTTCTAGCAGTTCTTTGAATGGACTGTTGATCTGAGCCATTAAAATGTTTATTGTTCTTAAGGCCTTCATCTCATCTTCAATTGTTGGTGTTCTTGCTAGAGAGTACATGACTACTGCTAGGCTTGAGTAGTTGACTCTGTAATTGATCTTCTTTTCATAGTCTTTCAGAATTTTATGACTATGAATGATTGCTGATTTTATCAAAGTGTGCCACTCATCTTCAGAGAGCGCTCCTTTCTCCATTCTCGCAGGGTAATTGTTGTTTGATATACCGATTTGTAGAACTTGGACTGGACTAATATTGATTTCTCCATTAACTTTGTACTAAAGTGTTGATGCACACCTGATAAATATTTCACGTTCCTTGGAAAACCTTGTGAAATATGCTTATATTTCTTGTTGTAGACCGATCGGAAGTTCTGAAACTTGCTCGATCTTGTTGATGCATAATGTATCTATTAAACCACATACATAGAAATTATGGGTTAACAGTGCATTTGCTTCTGGAAGGATGACAACTCGTGATCCTCCTCTGGTTCCAACTGGATTGAACCTCATCTCTGTGTGGACATCTAAATATCCTATGATCATATCCTTTAGTTTTTGATATAGCTCTGGAGTAAGCTTCTTCATCTCAGCTTTTTGTTATACGGTTGGGATTGCTGCAATAGTGATTGGTTTTGGTTTCTTTATCTCCAGAGTAATTGTTGTTTGATATACCGATCTGTAGAACTTGGACCGAACTAATCTTGATTTCTCCATTGACTTCGTACGAAAGTGTTGATGCAAACCTGATAAATATTTCACGTTCCTTGGAAAACCTTGTGAAATATGCTTATATTTCTTGTTGTAAACCTATTGGAAGTTCTGAAACTTGCTCGATCTTGTTGATGCATAATGTATCTATTAAACCACAAACATAGAAATTATGGGTTAATAGTGCACTTGCTTCTGGAAAGATGACAACTCGTGATCCTCCTCTGTTTCCAACTGGATTGAACCTTATCTCTGTGTGGACATCTAAATATCCTATGATCATATCCTTTAGTTTTTGATATAGCTCTGGAGTAAGCTTCTTCATCTTAGCTTTTTGTTCTACGGTTGGGATTGCTACAATAGTGATTGGTTTTGGTTTCTTTATCTCCATGGTGTACATGGGCTTCTTACCCACGCTTTTGCTGAGTTGAAGGTACTTGATTCTTTGAAAGCTTTCTAGGCTTCCTCCATTGTTGTGTATGACTTATGAGTCACATTTTTCCCTTGAAGTGGCTACTGATGATGTATCAGTCGTTGTATATGCCTCTGAAAGGTCCGTCGAAGATGACGTAAACCTTCTTCTTCTTAATCTGATGATGAGGACATCGAGACTGAAGAAGAGATTTCTCTGCAAGACTTTGAAGATGCTCCTGTTATTAAAGACATAACTGCGATGAGAGAGCCACCAAGAACTCGATCAGGAACTAGAAGACTAAGGGGATTATTCAACAAGACTGTTCAAGGCTTCCTAGTCCAAGAGATGAAGAATTCACCCAACCTTCAAGCAGCCCAAGGAGAGCCCACTGAAGATTTGAAGATGTTTTTTCTCAATCAAGCCCATCTAAGCTTGTCAGAGATCAGCCCATGAAGTCTTTTAGAGATAAGGAAGAATTCGACCAGCCCACTCCAAGCTTCTAAAAATCGACTAAGGTATGTGTTTCATTTAAATTATATTGTGTTTGCTCATTTTGCAGGTTTATTAGAAGCTTAGGTTTATTTTATGTCGTAGTTTGTATTAGGTGTTATTTACATTTATGTTATTTCATTTCATGTTATTTTAGGACTTTAGATTAGAATATGTATTAAAGTTTCGCCCAAGAAGGCATCAGCTGCACGAGCCCCTTTATAAGGTTCCTTAGCAGCCGTGTATCATTTTTACCGATCTATAACATAACGCAGTTCCTTATCGTTCTCTGAGAAAGAGTTCTGACTTCGAAATCTCTAGCTTTCCTTGTGAGTAATATCAAGGCGACCTAGTGATCTGTCTTATCACAAGCAATCACCCTTGTGTGGCGACTTCCATACTCCACCATCGATCCATCCCATTCGTCCTCACCTCATCAATCGATCTTCCATCTCATTCGATCCACCATCTCAATCGTTCATCACTTCATCATCCCATACATCCACCAACCATTCACTCATCCACTCGCTTCTATTCATCCGCCGTTGCACTCATTGACCATCCATCCCATTCACGTTTCTTGTTGTCAAAGAGGGATAGCGACTTCAGTCCAGCCTTCCTTTGATCTCATCCCAATCTTGCATCATCTGAGGTTTCGGTTCCTCTTCTTCTTCTTCTGTAACTTCTGCCCAATTTTGTCTGTTTAAGAAAACTCTGATGGATGCAAGGTCGTCTTGTTGTTCTTGAGCATTCGATGTTGGGATAATTGATGTTGTTTGTAGCTGGATGACACCTTCTAAGAGGTTTCCTCCAAGTTTTTCTAAAATTTGTTTGAGTTCTTCACTCTCCCCCTAGATAGCCGCGAGTTTCTAAAGGATAAGTTTTTTTTCTTTTTGTTTTTGTCGAATCTGGTTGGCGACTTGTTTTTACAATGCCTCTATTCTATTTTTAGTGTATCGGTGAGACTGTTTTCTTATGATTTTACTTTTCTGATGTATGGTTGGAACTGATGTAGTTTCCGCTACCACCAGATTAGTCTTCTTTTACCATGATCTTCATGAAGCTTGTATCTCCAAAAACTTGGTACATAGGTACCATCAATTCTTAATTCGAATCGAGTTCCCATGAGATCTATCTTCGATTTTGAAAGAACTCGTTAGCAAGTAGAGTTTATTTCTTGTGGATTGGATAGTTTAATTCCGAACAACTGAAGGTTCCTGAAATGTGTCGAAATAATCGTTTAGGTAAACAATTAATGTTAGCTAGTTTGTGACTACTGATATTGTTTTTGATACCCTCTCTGTCAATAGTGTTTAGTGTATTGATTCTAGAAATATCGTCGTAAGTACCAAGAGACAAATAGTCTATTTGTGAAACAAATTCACTTTTATTGTATTTTATGGGTATTCCTATTTCATCTAAGGCTAATAGCTCTTTTCCATTTGGAATGACTAAAAGACATCCTACCCAAAGTTCGTTTGAAGTTATCTGCTTTTACGATAAGAAAGTTCTTAATTGTAGGATTATATAATTCAAGAATTATCTGAATTTGTTCTTTTATTCTTTTTACTGTTTATGTATCTTTGTTAGTTTATTTCCATGGTACTTTCTCAAATATTTTTTTTGTAATATCGTTCTTTTGCTAGTTGTTTAAGAAAGTCTTGTTTTGCTATATAATTTAAAGCTCCTAAGAACCTTTTTATTTATTCTCTATCTATTAATTCATTCGGAAAATTATATATTTTCTCTTTTATATGAGATGGTAATTTTAAGTTTCTTTGTTCTCCTATCTATAATCCTAAATATTCTATTTCTTTTTGTATTAGTTTACATTTTTCTTTTGATATTACTCTTCGTTTTTCTTTTATTCTTTCTAAAACCTTAGTTAGATGTTCTATATGTTTTTCTTTAGTTCCCTTGTGTAAAGATTAATATATCATCTATATATACTACACATAATGATTCTAATCCTGTTAATGATTTGTCCATAAAAGATTGATAAATGGAGGGTGCTTGTTTTAAACCGAATGGTAAAACATCAATTCATTATGCTTTTGTGGAGGGCAACTGAATGCTGTTACTTTCTTTGTTTCTTTGGATAACTGAAGTTGCCAATAACCATATTTTGCATCGAGTGATGAAAACCAGTTTGATCCTTTTATATTTTCTAATATATAATATTTTCTAGATAATTTATAATAATTTCTGATGGTTGCATCGTTCATTTTCTTATAATTTAACACCATCCTTTATTTTCCTCTTTTTATTTCATTATGATTTTCTACATATAATGTTGGAGCCGAACGAGGACTACAACTTTCTCTAATTATGCCTTTTTCTAATAATTCTTCATAGTCTTTAGTGAATTCTTGGACATCTCTAATAGAATATGAAATTTTGTTTGAAACATTTATCTCTACATTTGGATCTTTTAGTTTTATCTCTATTAGGTCAGTATTTTTGTTTTTATCCTTATCTAGTGGATTTTTACTACAAACTTCGTATAAACTTTCTTCTATAGTTTTATAGAACGTTATATATTGCCTTTAAGGTTTCATTAATATTTTCTATGTGTAATTTTATTATATCATTTCTTGCTATACTTTTTGTTTATATTTCTTTTGATATTCGTTCTATTTGTTTAGTTTTTTGTTTTTTAATTATGGACATATGAGTTTTATAGTATTTAATATTTGCGTAAATGGTTGATATAATTTTAGGAAATTATTTCCTACTATTAGATCTAGTCCTGATTCGTGTAAATATATTGTTCTTATTGGAAATTTCATGTGTTCTATTTCTAGAACTTGAAACTTTGATATAAACCAGATTTCATACACAAACGTTTCTACAACATAACTTCTTTATTGGTCTTTTTAACTTTTCTAATTTTTACTTATATTTTTTCGTCCAAAGTAAAGTGTTGTTCCAGTATCAATATAAGCTAAAAGTTTTTTGGAATTAAATCCAACTTTAATTAATGTTGCGTTAGGGTTACTCTTCACTGAAATTTTCTTCTTCATCAGAGGATAAATAATCAAATTCGTATAGTGAATCGTCTGATTCTATATCAGATTCTAAGGTTTATATCCTTTTTCATATATAGCCTTTAATGTATTCATTTGAGAGTTTTTTTCTTAGCAAAGCCACCATTTTCCATGTTTTCTTTTCTGATGCTTAATCTTATTGTTTAGCTCTTTTATAGTATTTCTGCTTATTAACTTTTTGCAATGTTTTATTCTTTTATATCTTTTATATCTTTTTAGTAATTTACAACCATATTCTCCTACTTGTTCTTGTTGTTTTTCACAACATAATCTGGTTGGGAAATATTCAATTCTAACCTCGAAAGTGACACCGAGACGTACTTTAAACCTCAAAAAATTTCATTAACATTATAAACCTTAGAATTTGTTATATTAATACTATAACCTCCAAACTCGTGTTTTTGTTTACTCTTTCACAAAATTTAGCGACACAGTTCAACCGTTAACGAAAGTCTGTAAACAAAACAGTTAACCAATGTTTGTTTAATCTAGATTTGATTCATTTAATATAATAATTTTATTATTTATTACAATTTATATATTAAAAACAGAGAAAAAACAAAATTTGTGGATCCAGATCTCGTTCCCTACAAATTTTGTGGATCTCTCGTTCTCTTGGAAACCTTTCAGAAAACATTCTCTACAAATCTAAGCAACAAATCCAAGCTTCTATCTTCTTCCTCATGATCGCCTTCGTCTTCTTCACCTTCGTAATCTTCATCGAACCCATACTCTGGTCTGATCTTCCAGTTTCAACTCTTCGTATCGTCTGCGTAATCATCCCTCCCCTATTGAAACCCAATATAGAAAAAGCTAAGAAATTGAAAATTGTAGATAGACAAGAAGAGGAACAAAAATCAAATCTATATATATGTTGATTAAATCGCGGGGTCACCGAGAAGCAAGAAGGGGAGAAGGGAATCTGAGATTGTGGTTCTGGTGAAGATTAGGGTTTTTGGAGTGAAGATGAAGAAGGAGAGAGGCGATCGAGTTTGAGATGAGAGATGCGCGATATAAGAAGGCGCTGAGATTGAGGAGGAATATGGCATCCTTCCTTATGCATAAGACCTCTCACTTTCTTCTTTTTTATTTGATGAATATGGGCTAAATTCCTTAGCTCACTTTTCGGCCTGACAAGAAAAAAAATGTCATAAATGCTCGGTTCGACCCGTTAAGCTTGAAGGGGCAAAAGAGGAAATTACGCAAATGGAGCTCAAACCATTTCTCCCTATAAATAGTGAAGGGTCACCATTGAGAAGAGGATCCATATTGGAGGCAAAGAACTACCACTATTTTTCTTTGTCTAATTTTACTTCCTTTGGGCTTCGGTTTACAAGAACCTTGTTATAATCTGCGTTCTTGATCTAATAAGGGAGATTGATTCGTCTGCCCATTTTAATATTTTTGTATATCCCCGTTATTATTTTGCATCGTTGTAGTTGTAGCACTAATAATCGGCGCCCATCGTGGGGCAGATCAAAGCATTTCTCTCTTTCAACAGGATCTAACGAGGGAACGAGCAATCGACGAGCTCCACAAAAACCAGACCTATACCTTGAGCGAGCTAAGAGTCAGCGACGATGAGTTGCATCAAGCCGTGCGATCGTGAACTCGAGCAGATGAAGACGACGCTCTGTGACATGACCTCTAAAATGCACCACGCGATCAGTTCGGCGCCAGAATTAGAGAAAGTATTAGAAGAAACCCGACGATCCCCTTTTACCTCACGCATATCCGGCATCCACGTGAACCATAACGGGAAGGTGAAGTTACAGAGTTACAAAGGAAACTCTGATCCAGCACGATTCATGACAAAATCCAACCACGCAAAAGGTCGCGCACACTTCTCTCCAGAGAAACAAGACTCAAGTAGCTGCCAGCTGTTCGTCGAGCACCTAAGCGGTCCCGTACTAAACTGGTTCTCCCGGCACAAAGCCAACTCGATTGACAACTTCGACCAACTACCCAAGGCTTTCTTGAAGCACAATTCGATGTATATTGAAAAGGGAACGTCAAACTCTCACTTGTGGACCATGGCACAAGGTGCTAAAGAACCCCTACACACCTTCATCGGATGCTTCAAAGCGGTCATCTCCGATGTGGTCGTACCCAGTGATGTTGTCGTTGCTGCTTTACAGAATGCCCTATGGCACAACTCTCGGTTCATTGAAGATCTGATGCTTAACCAACCAGCAACGCTAGAAGACGCACTCCACCGCACCAGCAGGCACATCAACGCGAAACGTCACACGGTCCCCCAAACTGACGATCCCAAAGGAAAAATCAAAGGATGAGTACATCAAACCTCGTCAACACTATGACCAAGAATACAAAGAAAACATTTGAAGCAAGGCGTCAGCTTACCAAGTCAGTAGCTAAGACGCCCGACCTTAAGGATGGAACTAGTACTATCGCAATGAAGATATCAAGGACTCAGAGCTATTTTTCGATTTCCACAAATGCCCTGGCCACACTACCAACAATATTTGTTCACTACAGGCTATACTTCGCTCGAAATACAAAAAAGGCGACGTAAGAGTTGATCCACCCAAGTGTGTTACTCATGATCGTCGTTCTGACAACTTTCAAGGCCGTAACAATGAAAGACATCGATTCCAAGACACTCGAGACGGCGAACCAAAACGCGGCAGGGACGAGCCAAGGGAAGCTGAAGTCGTAGTAGCTCCAGGATGCCGGATCAACATGATAATTGGAGGCTTAACTTCGTATCGCAAATATGTGCGATTAATTAAGGACTACATGCACCAAGCAGAGATCCAAAAGATGTACCCAAGGAGAGAAACACCAGCCCGTCCAAACTCGAAAGAAATCGTATTCACCGAAGACGACGTCATCAGCTTGTGGTCAAGATAATCATCGGAGAGAATGCGGTGACGTGAGTTTTGATTGACACTGGGAGCTCCGTAAATGTCTTGTTCAAAGACGTCTTTCAGAAGATGCAAATCAATCTCCGCACCATAAAACCCGAGACTTAAGATCTATATTGGGGGTGTTATAGCGTTGGTGAACTTCGTGGTTGTAGATAGGCCCGTGGTTTACAATGTCATTCTTGGAACCCCATGGTTGCACAAGATGAAAGCAGTAGTGTCTACTTATCACCAGTGTGTGAAGTTCCTTCACCCCAAGGAATTCAAACGATACGCGGTAACCAACACGCAGCTCGTATATGTTTCCTTGTCGAACGAAAGATGAGAAGTGCTAAAAACTTATAACAACTAAAGAAGGGAGGAGCAGCGCTTGACAACGACAGCACCTATGACCTCGCTCCCAAAAGTTGCAACACCGTTCAAGTCAACATTTAACGAGAACAATCCTGAGCATTGTGTCGACATTGGTGTCGACTTATCTAAAAACAGAAGGACGAGCTTATCCAGTTCCTCCGTCAAAATGTGGCCACTTTCGCGTGGTCGATTGAAGATATGTCTGGTATCAATCTAGTAATCGCTAGTCACAAACTAAACGTTGATCCGACTTACAACCCGTTAAGCAGAATGTCGCAAGCTTGGTCCCGACAGAGCAACTGCTGTAAACGAAGAAATCGACAAACTTCTCGACGCCGGTTCAATAGTTGAAGTGAAGTTCCCTGACTGGCTATCCAATCCTATGGTGGTCAAGAAAAAGAACGGCAAATGGCGGATGTGCATAGGCTTTACCGATATCAACAAGGCGTGCCCTAAAGTAGTTTTTGTCTTCCGCATATCGATTGGCTTGTCAAAGCAACAGCTGGGAACGAACTATATGCATATTCCGGTTATAACCAAATCCATTTGATCGCGATAAGACGGCATTTATCACAGACAGACGTACTTACTGCTATAAGGTCATGCCGTTCGGACTCAAAAATGTAGGAGCAACGTATCAACGTCTGGTAAACCGGATGTTCGCTAATCAGCTTGGCAAAACCATGGAAATTTACATCGATGACATGCTCATCAAATCACCAAGTTTAGGAGATTACATCTGACCCCAACGAGAGTGTTTTGTTGTCCTCAACAAATACAACATTAAGCCAAGTGTACATTCGAAGTAACGTCAGGTGAGTTCCTCATATATTTTGTTACAAAATGAGGCATCAAAGCCAACCCAAAGCAAATAGCCGTTATCATCGACCTCCCCTCTCCAAGGAACACTCGCGAGGTTCATAAACCTACAGGACGTATTGCAGCATTAAATTGTTTCATATCAAGATCAAACGACAATGTCTTCCGTTCTATCACGTTCTACGCGCAAACAAACAGTTCGAGTGGGACGAGAGGTGCGAAACTGTCTTCAAAGAGCTCAAACTGTATCTTTCAACTCTGCCGATCTTAGCATAACAGGACGAAGGTGAAACATAATATCTTAACATCCCCATCTCCAACTCACTTGTTAGTGGTGTGCACGTCAAAGAAGACCGAGGAGAGCAACGCCAGATATTCTACGTGAGCAAAACACTCGATGGAGCCGAACTACGATACAAGACTATGGAGAAACTCGCCTTTGCGGTTGTGATATCCGCACAAAATCTGCGCCTCTACTTCCAGTCACACATTGTTGCGGTCCTAACAAACTAACCATTGCATACAATTCTGTAGAGTCCAAGCCAATCCAGAAGACTCGCTAAATGGGCCATCGAACTAAGCTAGTATGATATCGAGTACAGATATCGAACGAGCACAAAGTCTCAGGTCCTGGCTGATTTCCTTGTCGAACGTTCTCCTAAACTCTACGAAAGCACTCCGACAATGGAAAAATGGGTTTTGCACGTTGATGGAGCATCATCAAAACTTGGCTTTAGAATTGGTATACGATTAGAATCACCAACCGGAGAAGTACTCGAACAGTCCTTCCGCTTAGCCTTCTTGGCATCTAACAACGAGGCTGAGTACGAAGCACTCATCATCGGGTTACGCCTTGCTCAAAGCATCAGGGCAAATTGAATTCAAGAAAATTATGACTCTCAACTCGTTGCCAACCATATCACCGGAGACTACGAGATGAAGAACGTACAAATGGATGCTTACCTCAAGATTGTCTGTGAACTATCAACTCACTTCGATTCCTTCAAGCTCGAGAACATCCCAAGAAGTGACAACGCACCCGCCGACACATTAGCCACACTGGCGTCAACTTCAGATACTGACCTTCGTCGTGTCATACCAGTTGAGAGCATTTATAAGCCAAGCATTGATGTCGCTATGTTACCCACAGTCAAGCCAACCACGGTCAAGCCACCTGCAACAACGTTTGCTGTTTCCGATGATATTCTTGTTGAAAAAGATATACCTGCAGCAGACAACTCAACAACATATAATTGGATTAATGATATCAGCAACTATATCGCAGACGGCATAGTACCTCAGGACAAATGGGCAGCATGATGTTTACGAACTCGTAGTGCCCACTATACGCTTATAAAAGATAGCCTATTTCGACAAAGCGCTATGGAGTGTCACTCACTTGCATTCAAGATGACGAAACCATTCAAGTCATGAGAGAAGTACACGAGGACGCCAAAGGCAACCACTCAGGAGGCCCAACTCCTGCACTTAAAATCCAGAAACACGGATACTACTGGCCGACAATGATCTCGGATTGCAAAACGTTTGTGGCTCGTTGCTAGAAGTGCCAATGCCATGCGCTTATAATCTATAGGCCAACAAAAATTCTCTCAACTGCCACGGCACCGTATCATTTCATGAAGTGGGAAATGGACATTGTCGGACCACTTCCGACGGCTCGGCAAAACAGGTATACTCTTATAATGACGCTGAAGCGTACGCTCAAGTCTGGTCTAACGAAGTACAAAACTTTTTATGGAAGAATATAAATTGTCGGCATGGCCTCCTTTACGTGATTGTCACTGATAACGTCACTCAATTTACCTTGCTCCAGTTTGAGTTAACTCGTTGGAAAATCCGCCTAAGTAAATCAACGCCACGTTATTCTCAAAGAAACAGCCAAGCTAAAGCAACCAAAAATCTTGCTGCGGAGTACGAACCAAAGCATCTCAAGAAGTATGAAAGCAAGAAGTTTATGCGGGATGTCAGACGGTTCTTTTGGGATGAACCTTACTTGTACAAGCACTGTTATGACGGGATGTACAGAAGATGTATCATTGAGACTGAGGTACCAGAGGTTCTATACCACTGTCATGGATCTGAGTATGCTGGGCACTTTGCCACGTTCAAGACGGTCTCCAAGGTTCTTTAAGCTGGTTTCTGGTGGCCTACACTGTTCAAGAATGCTCACGCTTTATCTCACATTGCGATGTCTGCCAGAGGAGAGGGAAGATCAGTAAGCGACATGAGATGCCATAGAACTTCATCCTTGATGTCGAAGTTTTTGACTGTTGGGGCATCGATTTTATGGGACCGTTTCTTCGTCACGGCAGAATAAGTACATCTTGGTTGTTGTGGACTATGTCTCCAAGTGGGTAGAAGCGATTGCTAGTCCTACAAATGATTCTTTAGTGGTTCTGAAGCTGTTCAAGACCATTATCTTTCCTCGATTTGGAGTACCTTGGATTGTTATAAGTGATGGTGGCACTCACTTTATCAACAAGATTTTCGAAAAGCTGCTAAGGAAATATGGTGTGCATCATCGCGTAGCTACACCCTATCATCCTCAGACGAGCTGACAGGTTGAGGTCTCCAACTGACAAATCAAGGAGATTCTAGAGAAAACAGTTGGCGCTACACTGAAGGACTGGGCCACGAAGCTAGACGATGCGCTTTGGGCCTACAGAACAGCTTTCAAGACGCCACTTGGCACCACACTATTTCACTTGCTGTACAGGAAAGCGTGTCATCTTCTAGTTGAGATCGAGCACAAAGTAGCCTGGGCTACAAAATTGATGAATTTCGACATCAAATCTGCTTCACAAAAGCGAATTGTTCAAAAGCTGCTGTCCCAAATGGCCACATAATGCCTCTGGCTGAACCACCGGTTGCCTGAAAGATCACCATGTCAAGCTAATGACATGAAACAAATGCTTGGTGGGAGGCAACACACTGGTGAGTCTGTATATAGGTTTTTTCTTTCGTTTTCATTTTCGATTTTGTGTCTTGTTTCTTCACGTGAAACAGGTTTAGATTAGCAGTATCGATCGACACCCGTTAGTATCGATCGATACCACGACCAGGGAAATGCAGTAGTATCATGTCACAAGTATTGATTGACACCACTTACGGTATCGGTCGATACCCGCTGTCCAGGAAAGTTTCTCTATAAAACCCTCAAGTTTTTTCTCATCTTCGTTATTTCACCATGGCCCGAGTTGAACCTCGCGGTCAACATGGGCACCATCTTCGCGCACCACTTGGTCTCTGTGAAGACCAAGCCTTTCTCCAGACGCAACTACGCCACTACGCAGATGACCGAGTCGGTCTTCAGCCTCCTCACTCCCATCTTCGAGCATTTTAGCATCTCTACTTCAGAATGCTCGATTGTCACAGCTCGCTCTCTCATGGATGAGCAGCATCTGTAGCACATGCGTTGGCTGAAGCAAACTCGGCGTTGGTGTCTTCCCATGACAGACGACGAGCTCTTTGTGCAGCTCCCCAACCGAGCTCTGACCACTATTACACGTGTACGCGCTCCGCCACGCATCCCCTCTGCTCCGACAGATGCTGATGCCGCACCCACTCCTGACTTTGCTGGAAGTCAACCCCGCCGTTCACGACGCCGGCCTACGTCTTCTCCTGCACCTTCATTTCCTACCACCTTTAAAAGGTACGTTGTGGAGAGCTTACAGAGCATTTGGGCCGCTGTCTCTCGTTACAGCTGCAAGTCTTCTCCGGACGCTCGTTCATCAGCACCTGGCCCTTCCTCTCGTTTTGGCCTCTCCGATGACGATGATTCAGATGATTAGACTCTCTGTTTCTGGTGGTTTCACGTTTTTCTTTCCTTGTTTTTTTCCTTTTCTTTTTCTTTTCATTTAAACTCTTATGTCTCATGTTAGTACTCTATTTATGTTAAACTTGTGGCTTTATTATGATCTTGTTGCTTTTAACTTCTGTTATAGTGATCTAACAGTGCTGCGATCTAACATCTGGTTCTTTGGGCACGAATTTGGGCATCAGTTTCACGATAAAAAGTCCCTGTAATTATCAATATAATCTTGATATCGGTCGATACTTGATAGTATCGGTTGATACCGGTTAGAAAATCGATCGATACCCATTATCACACACGGGTAACCTTTGTGCACTTCCTTCAGCCACTATGTTCTTTTCCTTTCTTTTTCCATCTCGGGGCTTGATAACACTGGGGACAATGTTGTTTAAGTCTGGGGGAGGTAGTTGCTCACAATGTGATTGTTTTTCTTAGAGTCAGTCATTTTTGAGTCAAAATTTGTTTTATTGAGTCAAAATCTGTTGGATATTATGGACTTTTTCTTGAATCCAATGCTCTGACTTTGCTTTTGAGTGACCAGTATTACAGAATCAGCTCTAGATCGACTAAAGAAAAATCCAAAGACTGACCAATCATCTAGAAACCTCTCATGTCTCTAGCAGATTCCTTCTAAATCCTAAGCCAAATTATTTGCACTTCATCTCGGTGGTTAGTATTTATAGAGCTTGATTCATCATTCATATCTGACAAAGGAACCCATGTATTTGAAAATAATGGTATACCTCTCCCTTGACACATGTTTATACATAAGATGCATAAAATATGAGATGATTTTTGCCGAGTAGAGGGTTAGGAACACTTCCTGTGATCCCATTATTCTACTTGGATAAGGAATGATCACACAAAGGTTTGAAGCAACACACCGTCAATACTCGCGTCTCAAACCTTAATTTGTATATGTGAAGCTAAAACCAAAATAAAGAGAACATAAAAAGAGATAAGTTTGGGGGAGAGGAAATCAATACCAAAAATGTGTAATTTGGGTGGTTCTTTAGTCACGATATCGTATGAGGAAGAGTCTAGAAGGTTCTTGAACATTGGCTGCATTAATGAAACTGGTGATGAAGGGTTTAGTATGATGATGTTGTGAGATAATGTGTGGAATCTAGGAAGTTGCGAATGTCTACGGAGAAGTACATGGTGGTTAGATTTGGAACTGGTTAGGTGATATCTGGAAAGCTTGGGAAAAGTGTCATTGCAATGCTTCAAGAACAGGTGAGTCTCAGTGTTTTCAAACCTCTTTCTCTGGTTTGGTTTTCTGTTTGCTTGAGGGCAAGCAAAGGCTAAGTCTGGGGGAGTTGATATATCATGATTTTTACCCGCTTTTAACCATGATATAAGTCCTTTTATTAAGTTTTTTTAGTATTTTTAGAGAAAAAACGGAGACTTTGAGATAGAGATTTTGCAATAGAGAACTGGGAGAAGAACCTTGAATCCTCTTTGTATTCTTTACCCTATTTTACTTTATGAAATCTATTTTATTCATGATGCTTGTTTCATTCACCATGTCTGAGTAGATTCCTTGTTAGGTTTAGGGTTATTCAAAGGTATTTGATGAATTGTTAAATTGGATTGAATTGTTAGGAAAATCTATAGAGTTCTTCACCTAGACTTGTGATTACTGCTTATTCTAGCTTCGCGACCTAGAATCTGATATTAGGTTGATAAAAATTGGCACGAAAGTGTGATTAATTTTCTGATATAGTGTTTGGTCAGCAAAAGACCTATTCGCAAAAAAATTTGATTTAGGATTTTGTGAACTATTGAACCTGATCATTAATGCTTGTTTGAATTCATAGAATTTGCAAAGAAATTTGGAATTCTAGGTTTAGAAATAGATAATCTTCGTAGTTCAAGAACGGTGCTTAATATATTCCTGACATTTTATTTGATTGACAATTCTGATTTTCCTGCGAATTTTCCTAGGCTTAGCACTTTCCTCATTGATCTTACTACCTGTTTTTAATCGTTTTGCTATTTTCAATTACATTTATTTTACTCTGTTTGATTCATATTCTGAAATTTATTGAGTGATAATCTTGAGTCTTTGTGGTTTCACCCCTAATATACTACAGCTACTACTTAGGTACTTTTAGGGTATAATATTTGAGCATATCAAATTTTGGCGTCGTTTTCGGGGACTCTGATTTCGCCATTAGATTTCAGTTTAGAAATTCGACTAAGTTGTCGAGCATCGATCGACACTCGTCTTAATACCTGTTACTTACGTGTTTTACCTTCTGTGTTTCAGGTGTATGCAAAATCGTGAAACCAGAAGAAGCAAGAACAAGCAGTTGACTAATCTATCCAACAAAGAACTAGCTGATTTAGAGCGCACGATCAGAAGGCAAAAGAAGCAAACAGAGATGAACAAACCAATTGTGCTCGCTCGCGATGAGGCTGGGGTTTTGAGAGATCAGGAAGGTCATCTGGGTAATGACAAGGACGGAGGCTTGATGCAGAAGGGAACATCGATATCCCTGCACCGGTAGCCAACGCAGTTATCACACCAGCTGTGCGTGGGAATCTTGGGAATGCTCTGGTTAATCGCGCCAGGACGCTTAAGGAGTACAACATACCCGATCAGTTTTATGCCAATCGGTCTGCGATTCGTATTCCCACCTTTCAGAGGAATGACTTTGAGCTGAAGCCTGCATACTACACTCTCGTGGGCCAGCATCCTTTAGCATGGTCTTTCTCATGAGCACCCCACGGATCACATCGAGAGGTTCGAAGATTTGGTCACTAGTATCAAGTACAATGGAGTGCCCAATGAGTTCCTCTTCTGTAAGCTCTCTCTTGGTGGGGATGCAGATTACTGGCTGAAGCAGTTGCCTCCTGGTTCCCTGACTACTTGGGAGGAGACTAAGAATGCGTTCCTGAACAATTTCTATGATGATGCGAGATCCGAAGAGCTCAGGAACAAGATCTATCAGTTTTCTCAGAGAGCAACTGAGGCATTCAAGGCTGCTTGGGTGAGATTCTGATCTTATCAGAGGGATTGTCCTCATCACGGTTTCTCACAAGTTCAATTGCTGGGTATTTTCTTCCGAGGGATCGATTGGAGATATCAGATGGCTATGGATGTTGCGAGCAATGGTAATTTCAGCACGAGGTATCCTGAAGATGCTTATGTGTTGATTGAGAACTTGGCGTCTAGCAACAACTCTAAGAATGCCTACTACGAGTGGAAGAAGCAGAATGGGAACGTCGATGGATTTCAGATTGCTGAGGTACATGCGAAGCCGGATTCGGTACACAATTTGATGATGGGCAAGTAGCAGAAGGCAGTACATTTTGCTGAAGAAGTCGAGATCATAGAAGAAGGTGAAGCAGAGGATGTTAATTACATTGGTGGTAATGGTTTTCAGAATTCGTTGTACAATCGCGGTTTCACCAACAACTCTCAGAGAGGAGGATTCAAGTCTGACTTCAAACCCACAAGTTTCGGAGCAAACTCTTTTGCTCAGAAACTGTTTCAGAATAGTGGATACACTCGCACTTATGGAAATTCATCCTACCAGACACCACCTCCCAAGACTTAGGAGAGCAAGGTTGAATCCATGCTTGAGCAGATTCTTGAGGGGCAGCAGAAGATGACTGTTGATTTCAATAGGAAGATGGATGCCCAATACACTGACCTGTATAGAAATATTGAAGCTCTTAACATTCATCAGAAGAAGCTGGAAACTCAAGTTGCCCAGACTGCAGAAACAGTTAAGAGACATGATGGTTTCTTTCCCAGGAAGATGGTGAATAAAAGGGAACACGTTCACGCTATCACCTTGAGAAGTGGAAAGGAAGTCAATCCAGGAATGAAGAAAACTTATTCTGGAGAAGACGACGATGAGGCTCCTGAGATTACTCCAGTATCGATTGACACTCACCCAGTGTCGACCGATACCAACCTACATCGATCGATACCTGTTCAATGATCTGTAGAAGAAGTTGCACGACCATCAGTATCGATCGACACTAGTCCGAATGTCGAGAAGAAGCAAGCTGCGGTGAACACTGGAAAGATTTACGTGGCTAAGATACCTTTACCTCGACCTCCTACCAAGACTAAGAAGGAAGTGGAAGAAGCCAGATGGAAAGCAATGCTAGAAAATTTGGTTGTTGAACTTCCCTTCGTCGATGCTGTCATGACTTCACCAGCCTTCAGAAGGTATTTCAAGCGAATGGTATTGAGTAATGTGAACCTTGAGGAGGGAGTGCTGAGGATTACTCACGAGTGCAGTGCAATCCTGCTCAACAAAATTCCAGGGAAGCTACCAGACCCTGGAAGTTTCGTTTTAGACTGCACAATCTTTACCGAAAGATTCGAACGCTCTCTCTGCGATCTCGGTTCCAGTGTCAAACTTATGCCATACTCAGTGGCTAAGAGAATGGGGATGACAGACTTCACACCCACTAGAGTCTCTCTAAATCTAGCTAACCGCTCAGTTCAATTTCCCGAAGGATTACTCGAGGACGTCCCAATAAAATCGGAGACTGTTTGGTCCCAACTGATTTCATAGTCCTGGAATACGATGCGGAGCCAAGAGATCCACTGATTCTTGGCAGACCTTTTCTAGCCACAGTAGGCGCTCTGATCGACTACAAGAATGGGAGGATATCCCTTAACATTGGTGATCTGATCATGACCTTCAACATGGAGAAGATGATGAAAAAGTCAATCATTGATTAGCACACATTCTTCGTCGACACCTTCAGTGAATATCGGACGAGTACTTCATGAGGTTACATTCTGAGAACCCGCTGGAGAGAGCACTGGTCTGTTTAGCCGACTCAGAGGTGTATTCGAGTGAGGTTGCTGCTGGGTACGCCAAGATGCTTGACAACAGCCATGAGGTATCGATCGACACCACTGAGGGCATCGATCAACACCAGCCATTTCTGCCCGAGGAATTGGTCGTCACTCCTACACGATCTTATTCATTTTGGGACTGGAGTGAGGAGAGAGCTCCTAAACTCGATCTTAAACCACTTCTAGCCAATCTGAGGTATGTCTTTCTTGGCCCTAACTCGACATATCCTGTGATTGTTAATTCTTCTTTAAACAACGCAGAGGTTGCCTTACTGCTGAGCAAGCTGCGCAAGTATCGCAAAGCTCTCATCTATTCTCTTGATGACATTTCAGGTATATCACCGGACCTGTGCATGCATCGAATTCATCTGGAGGACGAGTCAAAAGCATCGATCGAACATCAGAGGAGACTTAACCCGAATCTGAAAGAGGTGGTGAAAAAGGAGATAATGAAACTTCTGGAACAGGGATCATCTACGCCATCTCCGACAGCAGTTGGGTCAGTCCAGTTCATGTGGTACCTAAGAAAGGAGGATTCACTGTGGTGAAGAATGAGAAGGACGAGCTGATCCCGACGAGAACGATCATTGGGCACCGAATGTGTATCGATCACAAGAAGCTTAATGCTGCTACTAGGAAAGATAACTTTCCACTGCCATTCATCGATCAGATGCTGGAAAGGTTGGTGAGTCACCCATATAACTGCTTCCTTAATGGGTACTCAGGCTTTTTCCATATCTCGATACATCCAGACGATCAGGAAAGGACGACATTTACATGTCCTTACGGCACATTTGATATATCATGGTTTTTACCCGTTTTAAGCCTTGATATAGGTCTTGTTTTCAGAGTCCTTCTTGTGTTTTTGTAGTCTTTTTGAGTCTTTTCAGGTTTTGGCACGTTTGGAGCATAATTGGAGATATTAGAGCATTCTGGAGTTTGTTTTTGGCATTCCTTGAATAACTTCCCACCGTTGGATTGAGCTCAGATTTGGATACAAGATAGATCAATGGATTAGCTTTCATTTGGAAGTGGTTTGAGGCCATTCTAACGGTGCGATCAAACGTTATGACAGTTTTCGTGAAGACAGTCTAGTCTGGCGAGCACAGAGTCCTGGTATCGACCGACACCCACCTGGTATCGATCGATACCGACTGCAGAAAAGGAAAACACGTGATTTTACAAGTCTGATGAGTCTGCAACTTGGCCCAGAAGATTCTATTATTTACAATTAAGCCCAGAACGTGTTTTAGCATTATATTTAGGGTTTTCAGCCACTTTTAGAGGAGAGACTGAGCTTTTATCATTATTTTGAATAATTTGAGAGAGATTGGATTTTATTCATTATTCGGGTTTTGAGAGAGGGAGAGAAGTCAGAAACTCTGTTTTTGAGAGAGAAGATTTCGAACCCTTGTTACTCTTTACTCTACTCTTTTATGCAATATATTATATTCATGATGTTTATTGCATTCACCATGTCTGAGTAGATTCTCTGTTAGGATTAGGGTTGCTTAAAGGTATTTGATGAATTATTAGATCTGAATTAATTTTTAGGGAATAATCTATAGAGCTTTTCACCTAGACTTGAGATTAATGCTTATTCTAGCCTCGCGAACTAGAATCTGATTTTAGGTTGTTTGATTGGCACGAAAGTGTGATTGATTGCCTGATCTTGTGTTTGGTGAGCAAAAGCCCTATTCGCAAAGAAATTTGGTTTAGGGATTTTGTGAACAATTGAACTTGATCGTTAATGCTTGTTTAAATTCATAGAATTTGCAAAGAAATTTGGAATTCTAGGTTTAGGCATAGAAAGTTTCCGCAACGACAGTTGGTTTACTTTACATATGTGTTTCAAGTTTGAGAGCGGAGCTTAATTTATTCCTGACAATTGATTTGATTTGATAATTCTGATTTGCCTGCAAGTTTTCCTAAGCCTAGCGTTTTCCTCCACTTAATTACTACATGTTTTTATTGTTTTGCTATTTTTAATTTCATCTATTTGGCTTAAGCTTAATTCATATTCTAGAATCTATTGAGTGTTATCTTGAGTCCTTGTGGATTGACCCCTAGAATACTACAGCGTCTGCTTAGATACTTTAGGGTATTAGATTTGAGCATATCAACATTCACTTACAAGAGAATGCCATTTGGGTTATGTAACGCTCCAGCCACTTTCTAGAGATGTATGATGTCGATTTTCTCAGATTTGATCAAGGAGTTTATGGAGGTGTTTATGGATGATTTTTCGGTTCAAGGATCTTCATTTAAGGGCTGCCTAGCCAACTTACGCAAGGTACTACAGAAGTGTGAGGAGAAACATTTGGTCCTGAACTGGGAGAAGTGTCACTTTATGGTTCAGGAAGGCATTGTTCTGGGGCACAAGGTTTCTAAGGCTGGGATCGAAGTCGACAAAGCTAAGATTCAGGTTATCACAAGCCTTACGCCACCAACATCTGTAAAGGACATTCGAAGTTTCCTTGGTCATGCCAAGTTCTATCGACAATTCATCAAAGATTTCTCCAAGTGATGTAAGATCGACTTCTATCCTCACGGTGCCCAACGCAGACCCACGAGGAATCCACATACCGGACACGGGCACACGAGGAAACCTTCAGAACCAGCGACTAGACGAAGATTTTCCCCGTGCCATATTGAAGATTCCTCAACAAAGTGACCATTCTAAGAAGATACATCGAGTCACTTTGGAAGATGAACGATCCAAGCCACCAGACGACGATGAGCACCCACCCGCGGACACTAGAATCCACCCAGAGCTGACCCCCGATGAAACCATATGTTCTTTGGAGAAATCCTTGAAGATTCACCGTTCAACACTCCAGGATATGAGGTTCCATCGAACAAGACTTCACAATCCACGACATGATTCCAAATATCTTCGACAAACCCCCAAGACGGATCATTTCGGCAACGAACACCCTCAGAGACAAACAGAAGATCCACCTGATAAATCTGAAGACTTCCTGCCATTTTTTTGTACTTCAATCCAAGACTACACGACATTTTGAAGTGACCAAAATAGCAGCCAATCTCGAATTCCACGTGGAGAAGGCGAAAGGAAAACTTTCCTTTTTCGACAATCCTTCTAGAAACGCGTCCTTAACTTTTGATCCAGACTCTCCATCTCGAAAAAACGATCCCAGACGTCCATTCCATGAAGATGTTCGAGATTCTTCCACGACAATCAGTGGAGAATCGCGTCCCAACGGCTAGACATCCTCGAACGCGTCCTCCTTCATTTTCGCGTTTGCAGTTATTTCCTGGGAAATTGCGTTCTCGTTGGCCAGGTCCTTTCACAATCAAGGAAGTCAGCCCACATGGCGCAGTCGTGTGGATGAATGCTGAGGAAAAGGAGTTCACTGTCAATGGACAGCGGGTGAAACATTATTGGGCAAAAACTGCTGTCCCAGATGGCCACATAATGCCTCTGGCTGAACCACCGGTTGCCTGAAAGATCACCATGTTAAGCTAATGACATTAAACAAGCGCTTGGTGGGAGGCAACCCACTGGTGAGTCTGTATATAGGTCTTTTCTTTCGTTTTCATTTTCGTTTTTGTGTCTTGTTTCTTCACGTGAATCAGGTTCAGATTAGCAGTATCGATCGACACCCTTTAGTATCGATCGATACCACTACCAGGGAAATGCAGTACTATCATGTCACAAGTATCGATCGACACCACTTACGGTATCGGTCGATACCCGCTGTCCAGAAAAGTTTCTCTATAAAACCCTCGGGTTTTTTCTCATCTTCTTTATTTCACCATCGCTCGACGCCGCATTCCATTTCCACACTCTCTCACAACTTTCTCATTTCTTCACCGATTTGAGCGATTCCAAAACCTATTCCGTTCATATATTCATCCTCATTGTCATTCACGCATCCATTTTTTCGATCTACAAGGTATGGAACTCGAAATCTCAATCTATAGATTCGATAACAGGTTTGAAAACTCGATTTTGCCTCCTTTTTTTACTTCCTTGCATGGTTCTCACTTCCTGGATAGCTTTAGAGGCATGTCAACACCATCCATAGGATTGAATTGGCTTGATTTGCATGTTGATTTTTCTGAGATATTTGTTTCCTGACAATTTGGAAAACGGTTGTGATTTTGAATTGGTGTTGAACTGGACGTGTATAGTCGATTGTTGCTGCTGTGTTGTTTACTGTCATGGAATAGGCGATAGATACGTTGGTATGACTTGTTGCTGGCTTATCTTTGTTCGCAGATGGCACCCCGAAAGAAGCCACAACACTCAGAAGCTTCAGGTTCTAATCCACCACGACACGAGTACAACCTGCAGAATCCAGTGGAGGCTTTCGATGGATTGTTTTGGCACGTCGGCGTAGTCGCAGCTTGTCACACATACGATCGTTAGAGGGTCCTGAAGGGAGGTTTCACCAACGACACGGGCCCTCAAAGCTTGGCTTTCTTGTGGTCCACTCTAGCGACCAGCGAGCTGCACCACACCGCTCACCATCTCCCGCTACACCCGTCGTTGCTGCTAGGCCTCCCTGGCCTAAGTTAGAGGGGAAGAGGATCATTCCGAGGAGAGCTTGGGTAGGTTTTCCTAAGGAGGAGACCGAGAGCGAGGCCTGCATCTATAGGTCTATCACCAAAGAGTGGGACGACTACGATACGTTGTTCTACAACGAATGCCTGCGCGTCGCTGTGGTTCCTACGCGCTTCATTTACCCTCACACTATGCGCCGTCTGGGCATCGATGTGAAGCTCTCAGCCATGCTCGACAAGATTGGCTTGGGGACATTGCACACGAGGCAATACGACCTCTACCCCGACCTTGTCCTCCAGTTTCTTGCGACAGAACGTGTCTACTACAGAGACGAGGTCCACCGTGACGCATTGGCGGGCACTCTGACTTTCTGATTTGGGGCGTTCGCTACAGGCTACCGATCCCTGACCACTGCGACGTCTACGGTTTTGACCGCGACCCCAGGCAGGTAGCTCTGCCTACTCAGTTTCGTGATGTCCAGGTCTTCTGGGGACACATCGGTCTTGGAGCCTACTACTCCAAGACTACCACGCAGATGGACGTTCGCCACCCCACTCTTCGCTGCATCGTCCGTATACTGAGCAACACTCTCCTCTGCAAGATGGAGCCAAACAAGATGCGGATTTCTGAGCTGATCCTCCTTTACAAGGTTGTCGGCGACATCATTTCCGAGGAACGATATGAGTGGCCCGAGTTGAACCTCGCGGTCAACATGGGCGCCATCTTCGCGCACCACTTGGTCTCTGTGAAGACCAAGCCTTTCTCCGAACGCAACTACACCACTACGCGGAAGACCGAGTCGGTCAGCAGCCTCCTCACTCCCATCTTCGAGCATTTCGGCATATCCACTTCAGAATGCTCGATTGTCACAGCTCGCTCTCTCATGGATGAGCAGCATCTGTAGCACATGCGTTGGCTGAAGCAAACTCGGCGTTGGTGTCTTCCCATGACGGACCGCGAGCTCTTTGTGCAGCTCCCCAACCAAACTCTGACCACTATTGGCAGCCATGCCTCCCAGCTGCGATTCGATCCAGATCCCAGCTTGCTCTCGGTTGCCCCAGCTACACGTGTACGCGCTCCGCCATGCATCCCATCTGCTCCGACAGATGCTGATGTCGCACCCAGTCCTGACTTTGCTGGAAGTCAACCCCGCCGTTCACGACGCCGGCCTACGTCTGCTCCTGCACCTTCATTTCCTACCACCTTTCAAAGGTATGTTGTGGAGAGCTTACAAAGCATTTGGGCCGCTGTCTCTCGTTACAGCTGCAAGTCTTCTTCGGACGCTCGTTCATCAGCACCTGGCCCTTCCTCTCATTTTGACCTCTCCGATGACGATGATTCAGATGATTAGACTCTCTGTTTCCTGTGGTTTCACGTTTTTCTTTCCCTGTTCATTTCCTTTTCTTTTTCTTTTCATTTAAACTCTTATGTCTCATGTCAGTACTCTATTTCTGTTGAATTTGTGGCTTTATTATGATCTTGTTGCTTTTAACTTATGTTCTAGTGATCTAACAGTGCTGCGATCTAACATATGGTTCTCTGGACACGAATTTGGGCATCAGTTTCACGATAAAAAGTCCCTGTAATTATCAATATAATCTTGGTATCGGTCGATACTTGATAGTATCGGTCGATACCGGTTAGAATATCGATCGATACCCATTATCACACACGGGTAACCTTTGTGCACTTCCTTCAACCACTCTGTTCTTTTGCTTTCTTTTGCCATCTCTGGGCTTGATAACACTGGGGACAGTGTTGTTTAAGTTTGGGGGAGGTAGTTGCTGACATGCTGATTATTTTTCTTAGAGTCAGTCATTTTTGAGTCAAAACCTGTTGCTGACATTGTGATTGTTTTTCTTAGAATCGACAACCGTTCTAGAAACACGTCCTTAACTTTTGATCCATGCCATCCATCTCAAAGAAACGATCCCAGACGTCCATTTCTTGAAGATGTTCGAGATTCTTCCACGACAATCGGTGAAGAATCGCGTCCCAACGGCTAGACATCCTCGAACGCGTCCTCCTTCATTTTCAAATATTTTGTTTCCTTTTCTCATTATTTCTGACCGTTGGAGGTCTTCCTTGTTCAAGCCTATATAAGCTCCCTCTCATTGTTTCATTTCAATCACCGAATGCTTTTATCAATAAGAAATTAAGTTTGTTTTTGCTTTAAAGTCTTTGAACCAAATCAACGTTTTTGCGAGTTCTAGGTAGTTTGTGGAATCAAACTCTTGGTTTTCATGTAGAGTCTCCAATCCTCGCGAGGAAGAGCCCTTGGATTGTATTCTCTAACCCTCGGTGTTGTGTAATCAACATCACTACCTTTCACCACCACGTTCAACGCTTCCGCCAACGTTTAGGTTTTTGATATCCGTGAGTCACGCCGAGGTGGAATCCGAGGTTTGCATCATTGGTATCAGAGCTTAAACGCTCCTATCTTTACCAGGTTATTTCGTTCCTTTCTTGTTTTTCAATTCTGTTTTCGATTTCTTACAAAAAAAACCATAAAAATCAATTTTTCGTCTGTTTTGTTGTTTCAGTTTTATAAAATCAAAACCAAATTCATAAAATTATTTGCTTTCTGTTTTAGTTCCTATAATCAATCTAAAATCCAGAAAAATTGTGCTCGTTAATTTAGAAATTCATTTGCTATTTATAATTCGAAGTTTCTTGCCATTTGCTTCTGTTTTGTTGTTTGAGTTTTATAATATCGAAGAAAAATCATTAAAATTATTTTCTTGCTGTTTTAGTTTGTGGATACATTAGAGAATTCAGGAAAATTGTTCGCTTTGATTCGAAAATTCATTTGATATTTTTGATTTGAAGTCTAAAGCAATTCATTTTTGTTTTTCGATAATCACTTTGCTTTGATCGGATATCTACTGATTTCTTGAACTTGTTTGAACTTTTGCAAGGTACTATGGGAGACGAGAACCATGTTACACTGGAGACCTTCATGGCAAAATTAGCAACCATGAACGCTACCATAACAGCGGTGTCAACAAGGCTACACTGACTAGAGCAACCAGGTCCGATAAGAAACGTGCCACCAGCTGTTCGGAGAGGCAACTACGATCCTGATCAAGAAGAGGATCCACCAGACCCACAACCAAAACGTCACGGACCAGATCCTATCCACGCTGCCTTTGACGTTTTGAATCGAAGGAACCACGGAGACCGAAACCGTTTTCGTGAAGATGAAAGGAGCTTGCCACCAGAAGTGAAGCTCACCGCACCTACCTTTGCTGGAAAGATTGATCCATCTGCCTACTTGGAGTGGGAGAGCCGAATGGAGCATCTCTTTGCATACTACTCATACTCGGAGCCAAAGAAGATGGCTTTAGCAATCGCAAGTTTAACCGACTATGCCTTAGCATGGTGGGATCGAGAAGTAGCTGAAAAGAGGAGGCTTAGATACCCTCAAATCACACGATGGACTGACCTGAAGTTTGAACTTCGCAAAAGGTATGTACCTCCACATTACCATCGCGAATTACTAAGGAGATTTCGTTCTTTATTTTAAGGAACACGAAGTGTAGAGGAGTACTTCGAAGAGTTTGAACTCCTAAGAGGCCGGCTAGAGTTAGAAGAGACGGAGGAGTCTCTCATGTCTCAGTTCGTAGAAGGACTACAAGATCATATACAAAGGAAGGTGGAAACACACCCATATCACTCCTTACAAGAAGTTGTTGATCTCGCCATCCAACGTGAACAACATATCAAGAAGAAGACAACAACTCGGACAAGAGCCAGCAACCACACGTTAACACCTCAAGTTCCACCTTCTCAAGTCTTAGCAAAAGGAAAGACCGTTGCCATCGAATCACGCTACAAGTCTAGCGAATACCGTGGTGACCAAGGTAAGTCTTCTACTTCAAGGTAGGGGACACATGGCAAGGGATTGCCCCAACAAGCGAGTCATGGTGATCACACCCGACGGATATGACACACAAGACGAAGTGGAGCCAATGAACATGGATGACCAAATCACCATCTATCTGGATGAAGGCGAGTTACTAGTTACCCGAAGGGTTCTTTCAGCCCAACAAACCGTGGATGAACCCGAGCAAAGAGACAACGTGTTCCACTCACGATGCACTATCAAGGATAAGGTATGTCACATGATCGTGGATAGTGGCTCATGCACTAACATTGCTAGTATCTCTCTTGTTGAAAAGCTAGGATTGGAAACCACCAATCACCCAAGGCCGTATAAGCTTCAATGGCTTAATGACGATGAGAAAATCGAGGTGACTAAACAAGTCGAGGTGCCTTTTTCCATCGGTGAATATCACGACAAAGTCCTATTTGATGTTGCACCGATGCAAGCTGGGCATTTGTTACTTGGTAAGCCATGGCATTATGATCGTGAAGTCACTCACAATGGCCGCACAAACTGATACTCCTTTTGCATCAACAATCGCAAATTCACACTTGCCCCTTTAGAACAAAAGGAAGTCTATGTAATGCAAGCCAAAGCTAAGGTATGTGCCTCAACTAAGTTTAGCTTCTTTGCTGTTCAAATTAATTATTTACCTCAAGAAATGGGTATAATGCACTTGTCTTTGCCAAAGATTCCATTTTCAGGTTTTGGAGCTAAGGAGCATTTTTCAACAACCGTAGACGTGACAAGACATGTTCCTACTCTGGAGCTGATCCATGCTGAACCACCGGATCTCCCAATTCGCGAAAATCAAAGATTTACGAAGGTAAGACCTTAGAATCACAAAACCGCATGAGAGCTAACTTGCTTTCTCTTGGTGCAGGAAAAATAGTTTCGTGGACGAAACCTTTTCAAGGGAGAGGGGATGATGTAAGATCGACTCCTATCCTCACGGTGCCCAACGCAGATCCACGAGGAATCCTCGTACCGGACACGGGCACACGAGGCAACCTTCAGAACCGGCGACCAGACGAAGATTTTCCCCGTGCCATATTGAAAATTTCTCGACAAAGTGACCATTCTAAGACGATCCATCAAGTTAATTTGGATGATGAACGATCAAAGCCACCAGAAGATGAGGAGCACCCACCCGCGGACACTAGAATCCACCCGGAGCTGACCTCCGATGAAACCAGACGTTCTTTGGAGAAATCCTTGAAGATTCACAGTCCAACACCCCAGGATATGAGGTTCCATCGAGCAAGACATCACAATCCACGACAAACCCCCAAGACGGACCATTTCGGCAACGAACACCCTCGCAGACAAACTGAAAATCCACCTGATAAGTCTGAAGCCTTCCTGCCATTTTTCGTACTTCAATCCAAGACTACACAACGTTTTGAAGTACCCGAAACAGCAAGGCAATCTCGAATTCCACGTGGAAAAAGCGGAAGGAAAACATTTCTTTTTCGGCAATCCTTCTAGAAACGCGTCCTTAACTTTTGATCCAGGCTTTCCATCTCAAAGAAACGATCCCAGACGTCCATTCCTTGAAGATGTTTGAGATTCTTCCACGACAATCAGTGAAGAATCGCGTCCCAACAACTAGACATCCTCGAACGCGTCCTCCTTCATTTTCGAATATTTTGTTTCCTTTCCTCATTATTTCTGACCGTTGGAGGTCTTCCTTGTTCGAGCCTATATAAGCTCCCTCTCATTGTTTCATTTCAATAACTGAATGCTTTTATCAATAAGAAATTAAGTTTGTTTTTGCTTCAAAGTCTTTGAACCAAATCAACGTTTTTGCAAGTTCTAGGTAGTTTGTGGAATCAAACTCTTGGTTTTCGTGTAGAGTCTCCAATCCTCATGAGGAAGAGCCCTTGGATTGTATTCTCTAACCCTCGGTGTTGTGGAATCAACATCACTACCCTTCACCACCACGTTCAACGCTTCCGCCAACGTCTAGGGTTTTGAAATCCGTGAGTCACGCCGAGGTGGAATCCGAGGTTTGCATCACCAAGTTAGCTCACCCAATTACTACTCTTCTTTGTAAGGATATCACATTCAATTTCACACCCGAGTATCTTCTCGGATTCGACCAGCTTAAGAAGGCATTGGTTACTGCTCCTGTTGTTCAACCACCAGATTGGAACCTCCCTTTTGAGATTATGTGTGATGCAAGCGACTTTGCCGTTGGGTCACTTCTAGGTCATAGGAAAGACAAGAAGCTCCATATCATTTACTATGCCAGCAGGACGTTAGACAATGGTCAGAGGAACTAGAGTACTACAGAGAAAGAGTTACTAGCCGTTGTTTTCTCTTTTGAGAAGTTTCGCTCCTATTTGATTTGGAGAAAGGTGACCGTTCATACCGATCATGCTGCTCTCAAATATCTGCTGCAGAACAAGGATCTAAAGCCTCGCCTCTGCCGTTGGGTTCTACTGCTCCAAGGTTTTGATATTGAGATTAAAGACAATAAAGGTGTAGAGAATGGAGTTGCAGACCACCTCTTGCGAATGAGGATCAATGAAACCGTGCCTATTGATGATTCATTACCTGACGAGAATATCTATTTCATCGAAACTGAGATTCGATGTAATCCTGCTGAGATTCTGCCAGTACAGATCCTCAGTGTCGATCGACAATCACCCAGTGTCGGTCGATACTCTCACAAGATTCTGCAATCTCCCTGTGTCCAGAATTTCAGTATCGATCGACACCCATCTAGTGTCGGTCGACACCCGTTATCTGCCAATGCTGTTTCGGCTACAAACGACTCTTCTGCTGTAGAATCTCTAGCTGTTGTAACTACTCTTGCTGAACCATGGACATAGCCAATAATCTTGTTGCGGAGTACAAATCAAAGCATCTCAAGAAGTATAAAAGGAAGAAGTTTATGCCAAATGTCAGACGGTTCTTTTGGGATGAACCTTACTTGTACAAGCACTGTTCTGATGGGACGTACAGAAGATGTATCGCTGAGACTGAGGTAACAGAGGTTTTTGGTGGCCTACACTGTTTAAGGATGCTCACGTTTTTATCTCACATTGCGATGTCTGCCAGAGGAGAGGGAAGATCAGTAAGCGACATGAGATGCCACAAAACTTCATCCTTGAGGTCGAAGTTTTTGACTGTTGGGGCATCGATTTTATGGGACCGTTTCCTGCGTCACGGCAAAATAAGTACATCTTGGTTGCTCTGGATTATGTCTCCAAGTCGGTGGAAGCGATTGCTAGTCATACCAATGATTTTTCAGTGGTTCTGAAGCTGTTCAAGACCATTATCTTTCCTCGATTTGGAGTACCTTGGATTGTTATAAGTGATGGTGGCACTCACTTTATCAAAAAGATTTTTGAAAAGCTGCTAAGGAAATATGGTGTGCATCATCACGTAGCTACACCTTATTATCCTCAGACGAGCAGACAGATTGAGGTCTCCAACAGAAAAATCAAGGAGATTCTGGAGAAGACAGTTGGCGCTACACTGAAGGACTAGACCACAAAGCTAGACGATGCGCTTTGGGCCTACAGAACAGCTTTAAATACACCACTTGGCACAACACCATTTCACTTACTGTAGGGGAAAGCGTGTCATCTTCGAGTTGAGATCGAGCACAAAGCAGTCTGAGCTACAAAATTGATGAATTTCGATATCAAATCTGCTGCATAAAAGCGATTGGTTCAACTGAATGAGCTGGATGAGATCAGACACCTCGCCTATGAAAACTCCAAGCTGTACAAGGAAAGGACTAAGGCATATCACAACATTAAGATCTTTCCTCGCCGCTTCGAACCGAATGACCAGGTACTTCTGTATAACTCTCGTTTGCAGTTATTTCCTGGGAAATTGCGTTCTCGTTGGTCAGGTCCCTTCAAAATCAAGGAAGTCCGCCCACATGGCGCAGTCATGTTGATGAATGCTGAGGGAAAGGAGTTCATTGTCAATGGACAACGGGTGAAATATTATTAGGCGGAAGCTGCTATCCCAGATGGCCACATAATGCCTCTGGCTGAACCACCGGTTGCTTGAAAGATCACCTTGTCAAGCTAATGACATTAAACAAGCGCCTGGTGGAAGGCAACCCACTGGTGAGTCTGTACATAGGTCTATTCTTTTGTTTTCATTTTCGATTTTGTCTTATTTCTTCACGTGAATCAGGTTCAGATGAGCAGTATCGATCGACACCTGTCAGTGTTGATCGATACCACAACCAGGGAAATGCAGTTCTATCATGTCACAAGTATCGATCGACACCACTTACGGTATCGGGGCATCCGCTACAGGCTGCCAATCCCTACAGGCTGCCGATCCCTGACCACTTCAACATCTACGGTTTTGACCGCGACCTCAGGCATGTAACTCTGCCTACTCAGTTTCACGATGTCGAGGTCTTTTGGGGACACATCGGTTTTGGAGCTTACTACTCCAAGACTACCACGCAAATGGACGTTCACCAACCCATTCTTCGCTGCATCATCCGCATACTGAGCAACAATCTCCTCTGCAAGATGGAGCCAAAGAAGATGCGGATTTCTGAACCTCACGGTCAACATGGGTGCCATCTTCGCGTACCACTTGGTCTCTCTGAAGACCAAGCCTTTCTCCGGATGCAACTACACCACTGCATGGAAGACTGAGTCGGTCGGCAGCCTCCTCACTCCCATCTTTGAGCATTTTAGCATCTCCACTTCAGAGTGCTCGATTGTCACAGTTCTCTCTCTCATGGATGAGCAGCATCTGCAGCACATGCGTTGGCTAAAGCCAAATCGACGTTGGTGTCTTCCCACGATGGATGGCAAACTCTTTGTGCAGCTCCCCAATCGAGCTCTGACCACTATTGGCGGCGATGCCTCGTAGCTGCGATTCGATCCAGATCCCATCTTGCTCTCGGTTGCCTCAGCTACACGTGTACGCGCTCCGCCACTCATCCCCTCTGCTCGGACAGATGCTGATGCTGCACCCACTTCTGACTTTGCTGGAAGTCAACCTCGCCGTTCACGATGCCAGCCTACGTCTTCTCCTGCACCTTGTTTTCCTCCACCTATGGATATGCTGATGGAGGCTGCCACCTTTCAGAGGTACGTTGTGGAGAACTTACAGAGCATTTGGGCCACTGTCTCTCGTTGCAGCTACAAGTCTTCTACGGACGCTTGTTCATCAGCACCTAGCCCTTCCTCTCGTTTCGACCTCTCCGATGACGATGATTCAGATGATTAGACTCTCCGTTTCCTGTGGTTTCACGTTTTTCTTTCCCTGTTCATTTCCTTTTCTTTTTCTTTTCATTTGAACTCTTATGTCTCATGTCAGTACTCTATTTATGTTGAACTTGTGGCTTTATTATGATCTTGTTGCTTCTAACTTCTGTTCAGTGATCTAACAGTGCTGTGATCTAACATCTGGTTCTCTGGGCACGAATTTGGGCATCAGTTTCATGATAAAAAGTCCCTGTATTGATCAATATACTCTTGGTATCGGTCGATACTTGATAGTATCGGCCGATACCGGTTAGAATATCGCTCGATACCCATTATCACACACGGGTAACCTTTGTGCACTTCCTTCAGCCACTCTGTTCTTTTGCTTTCTTTTGCCATCTCTGGGCTTGATAACATTGGGGACAGTGTTGTTTAAGTCTGGGGGAGGTAGTGTTTGAGTCAAAAAAAAATTTTCTTAGAGTCAGTCATTTTTGAGTCAAAATTTGTTTTATTGAGTCAAAACCTGTAGGAGATTATGAACTTTTTCTTGAATCTATTGCTCTGATTTGCTTTTGACTGACCAGTGTTAGAGAATCAGTTCTACATTGACTAATGAAAAATCCAAAGACTGACCAATCAACTTGAAACCTCTCATGTCTCCAGCAGATTCCTTCTAAATCCTGAGCCAAATTATTTGCACTTCATCTTTGTGGTTAATATTTATAGAGCTTGATTCATCATTCATATCTGACAAAAGACTTGACAAACCTGCAAGAATGATATAAACTAAATAAAACTTACCCAGGTTGGTGCGGAGACAAACGGAGTCGTTGGACGCAGACGTGGATTCTTCAGAGAAGTTGTGTGGTTCCTCGGTGCTGTACGTGGAATCCTCGGGGAGGTTGTGTAGTTCCTCGATGCGGTACGTGGAATCCTCTGGGACGTTGTGTAGTTCCTTGGCACGGTAGGTGGAATCCTTGGTGATGGTATGTGGTTCTTTGACGCGGTATGATGATTCTTTGATGATGGCACGTGGATCCTCGAAGTTGTACGATGATTCCTTGACGTGAATGATGATTCCTTGATGACGGAACGTGGATCCTCGATGTTGTGCGACGATTCCTCACAGACGATCCTCGGCGACGTTGTGTGGAATTGCGAGGATGGCTCAAGGACGTCCGTGGATGATTAGTGTTAACTCTTGTCCAATGGTGTCTATGATGCCTTTTACTGCGAGATTGAACCTCCGTCGTAGTTGCTTGGACTTGGATCGAGTCATGGTACCTTCCTCGACATCGGGTACTAGATTGGGTGGGTCTTGATCATTCCCTCCCCCTTCGAGAGGTTTTGACCTCAAAACATGGTCTCCCACATCATACGGTTATAGGTAAGCAACATTAAATGTGTGGGAAACTCTTACCTCGTCGGGCAGCTTGGGGCGGTACGCATTGTTGTTGATTTTCTCGAGTCTCTTGAATGGACCGTTGCCTCATGGTGATAACTTGGACATCCAATGATGGAGAAATCTTTCTGGCCTCATGTGGAGCCAAACCTAATCTCCGGGCTTGATTAACATTTCTTTCCTCTGTTTTTCCGCTTTTTGTTTGTTCTCCACGGCCTTTTTTCTAGATTTTCCTTGACTCCGACGTGAAGCTTTTGAATTGCTTCTCCTCAGTGGAAACCCTCTTGGTTGACCTGTTCTATTGGCGGTAAAGCTACAAGATCCAATGGAGTGTTTGGGCTAAATCCGTAAACTATCTTTAAGGGAGATAGCTTAGTAGAAGAATGGACGGCTCGGTTATAAGCAAACTCGATAAATGGAATATACTCAAACCAAGTTCTCAGATTTTTACCAATTGTGGTTCGAATCAAGGTGGTGAGTGATCGGTTTACCACTTCCGTCTGGCCATCCGTTTGTGGATGACAACTCGTGGAGAACAAAAGCTTGGTCCCTAGCTTCCTTCATAGAGTCCTCCAGAAATGACCTAGAAATTTTGTGTCCCGGTCCGACACGATTGTCCTTGGAATGCCGTGGAAGCGCACCTCTTCACGGAAGGAAAGATCAGCAATCTTCGAGGCGTCATTGTTGTTGGCACATGGGATGAAGTGCGCTATTTTGGAGAAGCGGTCCACATGGTTCTCCTCCGGGTCATCGTCATTTTCCTCCTCAGACTCATAATCACCATTGTTGGTGATGACCATTACCCGTTGGTTTGGGCACTCTCCGGCATAGTGTCCCTTGCCTTGACACTTAAAAAGCACATAATGTCACGTGAACAAGTTTGATTCAGAACGGGGAACTTACCTGGTTCGGGTTTGTTAGCCTTTGGTGCCTCGATCATCTTCCCCTTGTTCTTTGAATTATTTTCTCCATAATCCCCTTTGTCTTGTGACCGGTTGTTGTTGGAGTTCCAAGGAACGTTGTTGTTTTGTCTCCGGCTACTCAAGGAGGTTTTCCTTCGGATTTGTTGCTCCACTTGGACTTCTAGATGAAGTAGCTCGTGCAAACCGTTGTAATTGGTTCGCTCAATCTTACGCTGGATCCTTTCGTTGAGTCCTTCTACGAATTGTGCAATAAGAGCTTCTTCGGACTCCTCTAACTCGAGCAAATTCATGAGTTTCTCGAATTCCTCGAAATATTCCTCGACGGTCCTAGTTCCCTACGACAGCTTTCGAAATCATTTTTGTAAGTCTCGATAGTAATACTCAAGGACATACCGTAGCCTTAGGAGATACTTCATATCTCCCCACTCGTTGATAGGGCCAAACCGTTGCCTTCTTTGCTCAGCTACAGTCCTATCCCACCAAGCTAGGGTGTTGTCCGTGAGTTGAGTCGCAACAAGTGACACTTTGCACATCTCGTTGTAGCCATAGCATTCGAAGATGTATACCATTCTTTGTTCCCAGTCCATGTACACATCTGGATTGGATTTCCCTGCAAAAGTTGGAGAAATTTGTTTTATGTCTTTATTCTGTTCTCGAGGTACCTCTACTCTCCCGCAGTTCCGCATGAGTAGCGGATCTTGTCGTAATTGGTACTGCCCGTTCAGAGGGTCAGGTGAACTTATAAGAAAACTAGAAAACAACACACTAAACTCGACAATCTAAAAGCAAAACTCAAAGAAATAGAACAAACACAAATAAAAACCAACCAAGTTTAGATCTACAACTTAAGCGAAACCAAGCAATAGATCAATTAACCTAACAATTGAAGAAACGCGACTTCTAACAACTTAACACAAGCATACGATGATATATATATATTTTACTTAAGCAATAGAAACAAACAACTAATACAGATCTAAGCAAAACAAACTAGGTTCTATTTTTTTCTTGATTTTAAAACAAACAACACAAACGATAATAAAACAAAACAAGGAAACGAAGAGGAAAAGATAGAACCTGGCACGAGCGTGGAATATGGCTCTGATACCAGATGATGCTAGCCTCGGTGGTGAGGTTTTTGCAATACACTAATGAACTAGGCTTCTTCAACGCACGATCGTCAGCGTTGTCGAAGAAAGTGTGCTCGCGAATGAAGATCTGACATGATGGCGATCTTCAGAAGGATATGGATATGGTCGGACAAGATGGATAATGTCCGAAAAAGATAAAGAATCTTCAGAAGGAATCAAGAATCATTGACGATTCCTGGCCCGACGTCAAGGATCCATGGGCCAACGTCGAGGATCCATGGGCCATGTTGAGGACTCATGGACCAAGTATCAAACCTGAGGCCAAATGCTTTGGTCCAGCCATGGTTCGGTGATTAGAGTGGATTATTAGGGTAAATAATCATGAAACCCTAACATATAAATAGATAAGAATATTTATCGAGGAACTTACTTTCAAGATTAAGGATATGTGAGCGATTGTCGAAGTTTCCTAGTAAGTATTGATATAACTTAGTCTTTTTCGATATTTTGTTAAGGATCATCGAGGGGAAAGTTGATCTGATCGATGAAGTTGTTTCTGTCGAAGGGAATAGTAGATATGTCGAGGGAACAGTAGATCTGTCGAGGGAAACACAGATTCGTCTGGGGAAATTGTAGATCTGCGTGGATCTGTGCAAGTGATTGAGGATTAAGCATCAAGAGGTGTCAAAAAAGCTAAGTCTGTGAATCACAGGTCAGTGCGTAACCGTGGCTAAGACTACGGTTGTATTTTTGCAGTAGATTCCTTGTCTTTGATGTTTGTGCATGTTGCTTATCATGGTTAATATGTAAGACGCGCATTATGGTTTTGTTGATTGATCTAAGGCTGATCGTACAATCACTTGATGAATTTGGAAATGTGAAAGTAAATGACTTGCATTTTTGACTATGTGAATCAAAGTGTTTGATTGTAATTCTATGACTATGGTCGGGTGAGACGGGACGACTGCTCCACTAAGCAATTTGTTGCTTACGCCTCCTTTTGGATGCAGGAAAAGATAATGATATTTGTGGTCGAACTAGCTCGTGAGGACTAAGGAAAGGAAGGGAAGGATGGTGGATTTATAATGGATTTTGGGTAGTTTATGTTTTGATTTATGTTAAGATCTACTTATGAAAACGATGTTGTACTAGAACCTCTATTTAAATCTAATAATTCAGTTTATGCATGATTCTGTCGAATTTAAAGAACGAACGCTAAGAAAGTTAAGGAAAAATTGAAAATTGTCGAAAATGCCTAAGTTTAAAATGAAGAAAATGACTTAGGGTGTTTCAATTTGGTATCAGAGGGTGTTTGGTTCTAGGACAGTCTAAGTATAGCTGGATTAATTGGGTTAAATCCATCCTTCTAATGCCAAGGTCTCACAGTAAGTCTGGTTTAAGAAACTAAGTTAGTGTGGAAAACTAACTTAGTAAAGGTTTTGGTAAATGCAATTGGCCAGAGGTAACAGAAGAATCGTTGTAAGGAGCATTGTGACGGATGAAAACTCTATTCAAGGTTCGGAAAAGAACACGAATCTTGAACGAATTGAGAATACCGCCGATGGTGCATTCGAGAATATTACTGATGCAATTGGTGTTGTAGCTGCTACTGGTGGTGCGGCTGGTGGTGCTACTGCTGCTGTCGGTAATGCTTATGATGCTGCTGTTCCAGAAGATTTTGGGCAAGTGATGGGTGTGCTGGCATAGATTTTGGCAAGATTGGGAGTTATTTTGCCTGCTCTGATGGTACCACCGCAAGCGATGGAACCGCTAGTGGCGAATGTGCCTCCTGTGGTGAATCCACAAGTGGTGAATGGACCACAATTAGCAAATGTGGAGGATGAAGTGATGTTGCCAAGGATCCCAACTTATCTTAAGTTGATGGATCAAATGCAGAAGCTTGGTACTAAGTACTTATCCGGTGGTGCAAAACCTATTGAGGTGGATGAGTGGAGAAGTCGGATGGAAAGGAACTTTGCTTCGGTTCGTTGTCCGAACGAGTACAAGAAGGACATTGTTGTCTACTACTTGCAAGGTGACGCTCATACTTGGTGGGAAGGAATGTATGGAAGGTTGAGAAATCCGGATTGTTCGTGGGAAACTTTTTGTGAAGAATTTTTTACTAAGTACTTTCCACCAAAAGCTTTGGATTGGCTTAAAGGTGCCTTCTTGGACTTGCGTCAAGGTACCAAAATTGTGAGGGAGTATGAGGCTGAGTTCAATAGTCTCAAAAAGTATGCTGGAATTTAGCTTGAGGACGAGGGTGTCCAAGTTAAACGGTTTATGCGTGGGCTGCGGATTGGGCTTTGAAACCGCTGCCTTGTTCGCTACTATGGGATTGTTGCTGAACTGGTGGAGAAGGCAGCTATGCTTGAAAGTGGAATAGAAGACGAAGCTAACTTGTTGGGTGAACAACCGCTTCCACAGGTGATACCTGATATGCTCAAATATAATACCCTAAAAGTACCTAAGCAGTAGTTGTAGTAAATTAGGGGTCGAACCACAAAGACTCAAGATTATCACTCAATAAATTTCAGAATATGAATTAAGCTAAGTAAAATAAATGTAATTAAAATAGAAAAATGACTAAAAACAAGTAGTAAGATCAATGAGCAAAACGCTAAGCCTAGGGAAATTCGCAGGTAAATCAGAATTGTAAATCAAATAAAATGTCAGAAATAAAATAAGCACCGTTCTTGAACTTGAAACACAGATATAAAATCAACCAACCGTCGCTGCGAAGATTATCTATGTCTAAACCTAGAATTCCAAATTTCTTTGCAAATCCTATGAAGTCAAACAAGCATTAATGATCAGGTTCGATTGTTCACAAAATCCTAAACCATATTTCTTTTTGAATAGGTCTTTTGCTCACCAAACACTAGTTCAGGAAATTAATCACACTTTCGTGCCAATTAATCAAACTAATATCAGATTCTAGGTCGCGAAGCTAGAACAAGTACTAATCTCAAGTCTAGGTGAAGAACTCTATAGATTTTCCTAACAATTCAAAGAAGGATCAAGGTTCTTCTTCCAAAACTCTATTGCAAAATCTTTATGTCCAAGTATCAGTTGTCTCTCTCAAGGTGGCTGAAAAACCTAATTATAAAGTTAAAAACACGTGTAGGGCTAAATTGCAAATAAGGAAATCTTATGTTTCTTCTTTGAACTTGCTGAGGTTTGCGCGTTCTTTCTCTCTTGACTATCGGTATCGATCGATACCATAAATGGTATCGATCGACAAAGAAATACTGAGTTATGTTTCTCCCAAATGTCGGTATCGATCGACAAATTGTGGTATCAATCGATACTGAGCTTCCGTTTCCCGAACTGCTTCAGCTCCGAGATGCTCTAAAAGTTCGATAAATCCAATTTAGCTTCAATCGTGCCTAATTCCTGAAAAGACTTTGAAAGACTCTAAAAATACTCAAAAGACTCAATAAAAGGACTTATATCATGGTTAAAAACGGGTAAAAACCATGATATATCAACTCCCCCAGACTAAGTCTTTGCTTGCCCTCAAGAAAACAGAAAACCAAACCAGAAAAAGAGGTTTGAAAACACGGAGACTCACCTGTTCTTGAAGCGTTGCAATAACCCTTTTCCTAAGCTTTCCAGATGTACTTCTCCGTAGACATTCGCAATTTCCAAGATTCCACACATTGTCTCACAACATCAACATACTGAACCCTTCATTGCCAATTTCATCACTACATCTAATGTTCAAGAACCTTCTAGACTCTTACTCATACGATATCATGACAAAAGAACCACCCAAACTACATACTTTGGTATTGTTTTCCTCTCCCCAGACTTATCTCTTTTTATGTTCTTGATTTTTATATATTTTTTTTAGCTTCACATATACAAATCAAGGTTTGAGACGCGAGTATTAAATGGTGTTTGCCACCAAATCCCCGGTTCTCCCCTCTCAATGTATCAAAAGCCTTTGACGAATAATGGGGTCTTAGGAAATATTCCTACCCCTCGTTTCAGACTTTTGTGTGATCATTCCTTATCCAAGTAGAATAATGGGATCACAGGAAGTGTTCCTAGCCCTCTACAAGGCGGAAATCATCTCATCTTTTATGCATTTTATGTACCAACGTGTGTCAAAGGAGAGGTATACCATTATTTTCAAACACATGGGTTCTTTTGTCAGATATGAATGATGAATCAAGCTCTATAAACAGTAACCACAGAGACGAAGTGCAAATGATTTGGCTCTGGGTTTAGAAGAAATCTGCGGGAGCCATGGGAGGCTTCTAGTTGATTGGTCAGTCCTTGGATTTTTCATTAGTCGATCTAGAACTGATTCTTAACACTGGTCACTTAAAAGCAAAGTCATAGCAATGAATTCAAGCAAAAGTTCATAATCTCCAACAGGTTTTGACTCAATAAAACAAATTTTGACTAGAAAATAACTGACTCTAAGAAAAACAAACACCAGATGTTAGAACGAAACACTGTTGGATCACTGAAACACAATTTAGAAGCGACAATATCATAATAAAACCACAAGTTCAACATAAATAGAGTACTGACAATGAGACATAAGAGTTCAAATGAAAAGACAAAGAAAAGAAAAGGAACAGGGAAAGAAATAACGTGAAACCAAGGAAACATAGAGTCTAATCATCTGAATCATCATCGTCAAAGACGGCGTAACGGGAGGAAGGGTCGGGTGTCGATGAGCGGGCATCTGTAGAGGACTTGCAGCTGCAACAAGAGACAGCGGCCCAAATGCTCTGTAAGCTCTCCACTACGTACCTCTGAAAGGTGGCAGTCTCCATCGGCAGATCCGGAGGTGGAGAAAATGAAGGTATAAGAGCAGACGTAGGCCGGCGTCGTGAACGCCGGGGCTGACTTCCAGCAAAGTCAGGGGTGGGTGTGGTATCAGCATCTGCCAGAGTTGAGGGGATGCATGGCGGAGCGCGTACACGTGTAGCCGGAGCAACCGAGAGCAAGATGGGATCTGGATCAAAGCGCAGCTGGGAGGCGTCACCTCCAATAGTGGTCAGAGCTCGATTGGGGAGCTGCACAAAGAGCTCGCCGTCCGTCGTGGTAAGACACCAACGCCAATTTGGCTTCAGCCAACGCATGTGCTGCAGATGCTGCTCATCCATGAGAGAGCGAGCTATGACAATCGAGCACTATAAAGTGGAGATGCTAAAATGCTCGAAGATGGGAGTGAGGAGGCTGCCGACCAACTCAGTCTTCCATGCAGTGGCGTAGTTGCGTCCGGAGAAAGGCTTGGTCTTCAGAGAGACCAAGTGGTGCGCGAAGATGGCACCCATGTTGACCGCGAGGTTCAACTCGGGCCACTCATATCGATCCTCAGGAATGAGGTCGTCGACGGCCTTGTAGAGGAGAATCAGCTCAGAAATCCGCATCTTCTTTGGCTCCATCTTGCAGAGGAGAGTGTTGCTTAGTGTGCGGGTGATGCAGCGAACGTCCATCTACGTGGTTGTCTTGGAATAGTAGGCTCCAAGACCGATGTGTCCCCAGAAGACCTGGACATCGTGAAACTGAGTAGGCAGAGCTACCTGCCTGAGGTCTCGGTCGAAGCCGTAGATATCGCAGAGGTCAGGGATCGGCAGTCTGTACTGGACGCCTTGAATCAGGAAGGTCAGAGTACCCTCCAATGCGTCACGGTGGACCTCGTCTCTATAGTAGACGCGTGATGTCATACTTCCTAGTGTGCAACGTCCCCAAGTCGCCCTTGTCCAGCATGGCTGAGAGCTCCACGTCGATGCCCAGACGGCGCATGATGGGAGGGTCAATGAAGCGCGTAGGAACCACAGCAACGCGCAGCCACTCGTTGTAGAACAAGGTATCGTAGTTGTCCCACTCTTCGGTGATAGGCTTATAGATGCAGGCCTCGCTCTAAGAGGGAGACGGTGTGCAGTATGGGGCAGCTCGCAGGTCGCTGACATGGACCACAAGAAAGCTCTGAGGGCCCGTGTCGTTGGTGAACCCTCCTTTCAGAACCTTGTAACGGTCCTTGGTGAGGCAAGCTGTCACAACACCGGCGTGCCAGAACGATCCATCGAAAGCCTCCACTGGGTCCTGCAGACTGTACTCGTGTTGTGGTGGGTTGGAACCAGAAGCTTCCGAGTGGCGTGGTTTCTTTCGGGGTGACATCTGCGAACAAAAGAATCCAACAACAAGTCACCACAACGTAACATAGATTCTGTATAATGGCAGGGAGCAATACATCAACAATCGATACACATTCATCTCATCGCCAATTCAAAATCACAACCGTTTTCAACATTGTCAGGAAACGAATATCTCAGAAAAATAAACATGCGAATCAAGCCAATTCAATCCTATGTAAGGTGTCTTCATGCCTCTAGAACTATCCAGGAAGTGAGAACTATGGAGGAAAGTAAAACAGAGGAGGCAAAATCGAGTTTCTTCAAACCTGGCAACGAATCCATAGATTGATATTTCGAGTTTCATACCTTGCAGATCGAAAAAATGAATGCTAGAACAACAATGAGGGTGAAATTCCAATCGTAATAGGCTTTGGAATCGATCAAATCGGTTAAGAAATGAAAAACTTGTTAGAGAAAATCGTATGTGGAGTGCGGCGTCGAGCGATGGTGGAGTGAGGAAGAAGAAGAAAAACACGAGGGTTTTATAGAGAAACTTACCTGGGTAACGGGTATCGACCAATACCGTAAGTGGTGTCGATCGATACTCGCGACATTATGGTACAGCATTTCCCTGGTCGTGGTATCGATCGATACTGACGGGTGTCGATCGATGCTGCTCATCTGAACCTGGTTCACGTGACGACAAAAGACACAAAAATGAAAATGAAAACGAAAGAAAAGACCTATGCACCGACTCACCAGTGGGTTGCCTCCCACCAAGCGCTTGTTTAATATCATTAGCTTGACATTAGGATCTTTCAGGCAACCGGTGGTTCAACCAGAGGCATTATGTGGCCATCTGGGATAGCGGCTTTCGCCCAATAGTGTTTCACCCGCTGTCCATTGACAGTGAACTCCTTTCCCTTAGCATTCATCAACACGACTGCGCCATGTGGGCGGACTTCCTTGATTGTGAAGGGACTTGACCAACGAGAACGCAATTTTCCAGGAAATACTGTAAACGAGAGTTATACAGAAGTACCTGGTCAATCGGTTCAAAGTGGCGAGAAAGGATCTTCTTGTCGTGATATGCCTTAGTCCTTTTCTTGTATAGCTTGGAGTTTTCATAGGCGAGGTGTCTGATCTCATCCAGCTCATTCAGGTGAACCAATCGCCTTTGAGCAACAGACTTGATATCGAAATTCATTTATTTGGTAGCCCAGACTGCTTTGTGCTCAATTTCAACTGGAAGATGACACGCTTTCGTGTATAGCAAGTGAAATGGTGTGGTGCCAAGTGGCGTCTTGTAAGCGGTCCGGTAAGCCCAAAGTGCGTCATCTAGCTTCGTGGCCCAATCCTTTCGTGAAGTGCCAACTGTCTTCTCTAGAATCTCCTTGATTTGTCTGTTAGAGACCTCAACCTGTCCGCTCGTCTGAGGATGATAAGGTGTGGCGACGCGATGATGCACACCATATTTCCTTAGCAGCTTTTCGAAAATCTTGTTTATAAAGTGAGTGCTACCATCACTTATAATAATCCGAGGTACTCCAATCGAGGAAAGATAATGGTCTTGAACAGCTTCAGGACTACGGAAAAATCGTTGGTAGGACTAGTAATCGCTTCCACCCACTTGGAGACGTAATCCATAGCAACCAAGATGTACTTATTCTGCCGTGACGGAGGAAATGGTCCCATAAAATTGATGCCCTAGCAGTCAAAAACTTCGACCTCGAGGATGAAGTTCTGTGGCATCTCATGTCGCTTACTGATCTTCCCTGTCCTCTGGCAGACATCGCAATGTGAGATAAAAGTGTGATCATCCTTGAACAGTGTAGGCCACCAGAAACCAGCTTGAAGAACTTTGGAGACTGTCTTGAACGTGGCAAAGTGCCCAGCATACTTAGATCCATGAAAGTGATATAGAACCTCTGGCACCCAGTTCTCAGCGATACATCTTTTGTACATCCCGTCAGAACAGTGCTTGTACAACTAAGGTTCATCCCAAAAGAACCGTCTGACATCCCGTAAAAACTTCTTCTTTTCATACTTCTTGAGATGCTTTGGTTCGTATTCCGCGGCAAGATAATTGGCTATGTCAGCATACCTTGGTTCAGCAGGAGTGGTTACAGCAGCTAGAGATTCCTCAGTAGAAGAGTGGTCTGTAGCCGAAACAGCATTGGTAGATAACGGGTGTCGATCGACACTGTATGGGTGTCAATCAATACAGGAGTTCTGGACACGGGGAGATTGTAGAATTTCGTGAGAGTATCGACCGACACTGGGTGAGTGTCGATCGATATTGGTGCTCTGCACTGGTAGAATCGCAGCAGGATAATGTCAAATACCAGTTTCGATGAAATAGATCTTCTCCTCAGGTAGCGAATCGTCAATAGGCACGGTGAGAGGTGATCTGCAACTCCATTTTCTACACCCTTCTTGTCCTTAATCTCAATATCAAAACCTTGGAGCAGTAGAACCCAACGGCAGAAGCGAGGCTTGAAATCCTTGTTCTGCAGCAGATACTTGAGAGCAACATGGTCGGTATGAACGGTCACCTTACTCCCAATCATATAAGAACGAAACTTCTCAAAAAAGAACACAACGGTGAGTAACTCCTTCTCTGTAGTATTGTAGTTCCTCTGAGCATCATCTAACGTCCTGCTGGTATAGTAAATGACATGGAGTTTCTTGTCCTTCCTCTGACCCAGAACTGACCCAACTACGAAGTCACTCGCATCACACATGATCTCGAAAGGGAGGTTCCAATATGGTCGTTGAACAATAGGAGCAGTAACCAGTGCCTTCTTGATCTGTTCGAATGCGACAAGACACTCGGGTGTAAAATCAAAAGTGATATCCTTACAGAAAAGAGCAGTAAGTGGGCGAGCTAGCTTGGAGAAATCTTTGATGAATCGTCGATAGAACCCGGCGTGACCAAGGAAACTTCGAATGTCCTTCACAAATGTTGATAGCAGAAGGCTTGTCATAACCTGAATCTTAGCTTTGTCAACTTCGATCCCAGCCTTAGAAACTTTGTGTCCCAGAACAATGCCAGCCTGAACCATAAAGTGACACTTCTCTCAGTTCAGGACCAGATGTTTCTCTTCACACCTCTGTAGCACCTTCCATAGGTTGTCAAGGCAACCCTTAAATGAAGATCTGTAAACTGAGAAGTCATCCATAAATACCTCCATAAACTCCTCGATCATATCTGAGAAAATCGACATCATACATCTCTGGAAAGTGGTTGGAGCGTTACATAATCCGAACGGCATTTTCCTGTAAACAAACGTGCCATAAGGACATGTAAACGTCGTCTTTTCCTGATCGTCTGGATGTATCGGGATCTGAAAAAAGCCTGAGTATCAATCTAGGAAGCAGTAATACGGGTGATTCGCCAACCTCTCCAGCATCTGATCGATGAATGGCAGTGGGAAATGATCTTTCCTAGTAGCAGCATTCAACTTCTTTTAATCTATATACATGCGGTGCCCAGTGATCGTTCTCTTCGGGTTCAGCTTGTCCTTTTCATTCTTCACCACAGTGAATCCTCCTTTCTTAGGTACCACATGAACTGGACTGACCCAACTGCTGTCGGAGATGGCGTATATGATCCCTGCTTCCAGAATTTTCATTATCTTCTTTTTCACAACTTTTTTCAGATTTTTGTTAAGCCTCTTCTGATGTTCGATTGAAGCTTTCGACTCGTCCTCCAGATGAATCCAATGCATGCACAGATCCGGTGATATACCTGAAATTTCATCAAAAGAATAGCCGAGAGCTTTGCGATACTTGTGCAGCTTGCTCAGCAGTAAGGTGACCTCTGCGTTGTTTAAAGAAGAATTAACAATCTCAGGATATGTGGAGTTAGGGCCAAGAAAAACATACCTCAGATTGGCTGGAAGTGGTTTAAGATCGAGTTTAGGATCTCTCTCCTCACTCCAGTCGCCAAACGAATTAGATCGTGTAGGAGTGACAACCAATTCCTCGGGCAAAAATGGCTAGTGTCGATCGATGCTCTGAGTGGTGTCGATCGATACCTCATGGCTGTTGTCAAGTATCTTGGCGTACCTAGTAGCAACCTCACTCGAATTCATCTCTTAATCAGCTAAACAGACCAGTGCTCTCTCCAACGGGTTCTCATAGTGTAACCTCATGAAGTACTCGTCTGATATATCACTGAAGGTGTCGACGAAGAATGTCTGCCAATCAATGGTTGGCTTTTTCATCATCTTCTCCATGTTGAAGGTCATGATCAGATCACCAATGTTAAGGGATATCCTTCCATTCTTGCAGTCGATCAGAGCACCTGCTGTGGCTAGGAAGGGTCTGCCCAAAATCAGTGGATCTCTTGGCTCCGCGTCGTACTCCAAGACTATGAAATCAGTTAGGACCAAACAGTCTCTGATCGTTATTGGGACGTCCTCGAGTAATCCTTCGGGAAAGCAAACTGAGAGCTCAGCAAGGATTAGAGAGATTCTAGTGGGTGTGAAGTCTATCATCCCCATTCTCTTAGCCACTGAATATGGCATAAGATTGACACTGGAACCGAGATCGCAGAGGGACCGTTCGAACCTTTCAGTAAAGATTGTGCAGTCCAAGACGAAACTTCCAGGGTCTGGTAGCTTTTCTGGAATCTTGTTGAGCAGGATAGCACTATACTTGTGAGTGATCTTCAGCACCCCCTCCTCAAGATTCACATTACTTGACGCCATTCGCCTTATATACCTTCTGAAAGCTGGTGAAGTCATGATAGCATCGATGAAAGGGAGTTCAACAACCGACTTTTCTAGAATTGCTTTGCATCTGGCCTCTTCCACTTCCTTCTTAGTCTTGGTAGGAGGTCGAGGGAAAGGTATCTTAGGCACGTAAATCCTATCAGTGTTCACCGCAGCTTGCTTCTTCTCCATGTCTGGACTGCTATCAGTCGATACTGGTGGTCGTGCAACTGCCTCTATAGATCGCTGAACAGGTATCGATCGATGTAGGTTGGTATCGGTCGATACTAGGTGAGTGTCGATCGATGTTGGAGTAACCTCAGGAGTCTCATCGTCGTCGTCTCCAGCAAGATCGACGAGCTGCTTTGCAGAATAAGTTTTCTTCATTCTTGGAATGACTTCCTTTCCACTTCTCAAGGTGATAGCGTAATTGTGCTCTCTTGGATTCACCGTCTTCCCGAGAAGGAAACCATCATGTCTCTTGACTGTTTATGTAGTCTGGGCAACTTGAGTTTCCAATTTCTTCTGATGAATGTTAAGGACTTCGATTTTCCCGTTCAGGTCAGTGTACAAGGCATCCATCTTCCCATTGAAATCAATAGTTATCTTCTGTTTCTCCTCAAGAATCTGCTCAAGCATGGATTCAACCTTGCTTTCCTGAGTCTTGTGAGGTGGTGTCTGGTAGGATGAATTTCCATATGTGTGAGTGTATCCGCTGTTCTGGAACTGTTTCTGAGCAAAAGAGTTTGCTCCGAAACTTGTAGGTTTGAAGTCAGACTTGAATCCTCCTCTCTGAGAGTTGTTGGTGAAACTGCGGTTGTACGACGAATTCTGAAATCCATTACCACCAATGTAGTTAACATCCTCTGCTTCACCTTCATCTATGTTCTCGACTTCTTCAGCAAAATTTACTGCCTTCTGCTGCTTGCCCATTAACAAATTGTGTACTGAATCCAGCTTCGCATGTACCTCAGCAATCTGCAGTCCGTCGGCGTTCCCATTCTGCTTTTTCTGCTCGTAATCAGAATTTTTGGTGTTGTTGGTAGACGCCAAGTTCTTAATCAGCACATAAGCATCTTCAAGATACCTCGTGTTGAAATTCCCATTCCTTGATACCTCCAATCGATCCCTCAGAAAAAAATACCCAGCAACTGAATATGTGAGAAACCGTGATGAGGAAAATCCCTCTGATAAGATTGGAATCTCACCCAAGTAGCCTTGAATGCCTCAGTTGCTCCCTGAGAAAACTGGGAGATCTTGCTCCTGAGCTCTTCGGATCTTGCATCGTCATAGAAATTGTTCAAGAGCGCATTCTTAGTCTCCTCCTAAGTACTCAAAGAACCAGAAGGCAACTGCTTCAGCTAGTAAGCTGCATCCCCACCAAGAGAGTATGGGAAAAGCTTACAGAAGAGGAACTCATTGGGCACTCCATTGTACTTGATTCTAGTGACCAAATCTTTTATCCTCTTTATGTGATCCATGGGTTTCTTGTGAGAAAGACCATGAAAAGGATGCTGGCCTACGAGAGTGTAGTATGCAGGCTTCAGCTCAAAGTCATTCCTCTGAAAGGTGGGAATACGAATCGCAGACCGATTGGAATAGAACTGATACTTGGAGATAAAGATTTTGCAATAGAGTTTTGGGAGAAGAACCTTGATCCCTCTTTGTATTCTTACTTTATTTTACTTTATGAAATCTATTTTATTCATGATGTTTGTTTCATTCACCATGTCTGAGTAGATTCCTTGTTAGGTTTAGGGTTATTCAAAGGTATTTGATGGATTGTTAAATTGGATTGAATTATTACGAAAATATATAGAGTTCTTCACCTAGACTTGAGATTACTGCTTTTCTAGCTTCGCGACCTAGAATCTGATATTAGGTTGATTAATTGGCACGAAACTGTGATTAATTTCCTGAACTAGTGTTTGGTGAGCAAAAGACTTATTCGCAAAGAAATTTGGTTTAGGATTTTGTGAAAAATTGAACCTGGTCATTAATGCTTGTTTAAATTCATAAGATATGCAAAGAAATTTGGAATTCTAGGTTTAGACATAGATAATCTTCGCAGCGTTGGTTGGTTGATTTTATATTTGTGTTTCAAGTTCAAGAACGGTGCTTATTTTATTCCTGATATTTTATTTGATTTACAATTCTGATTTACCTGCGAATTTTCCTAGGCTTAGCGTTTTCCTCATTGATCTTACTACTTGTTTTTAAACGTTTTGCTATTTTTAATTACATTTATTTTACCTAGCTTAATTCATATTCTGAAATTTAATGAGTGATAATCTTGAGTCTTTGTGGTTCGACCCCTAATTTACAACAGCTATTGCTTAGGTACTTTTAGGGTATTATATTTGAGCATATCAGTGGAGGTTAAAATACGGGTAAAAACCATGATATGTCATTAGAGGTGGAAAATATTTCGGAATTCCTGCGACTCTAATTTCGCCATTAGATTTCAGTTTAGAATTTCGACTAAGTTGCCGAGCATCGATCGACACCCTTCAGGTATCGATCGATACTCATCTTAATCCCTGTTACTTACATGCTTTAACTTCTGTGTTTCAGGTGTATACACAATCGTGAGACCAGAAGAAGTTGACTAATCTATCCAATAAAGAACTAGCTGATTTAGAGCGCACGATCAGAAGGCAAAAGAAGCAAACAGAGATGAACAATCCAATTGTGCTCGCTCGTGATGAAGCTAGGATTTTAAGAAATCAGGAAGGTCACCTGTGTAAAGAGCAAAGACAGAGGCTTGATGCAGAAGGAAAAATCGCTGTCCCTGCACCGGAAGTTAATGAGGTTATCCCACCAGCTGTGCGTGTGAATGTTGGGAATGCTCTGGTTAATCACGCCAGAACGTTTGGGGAGTACAACAGACCCGATCAGTTCTAAGCCAATCGGTCTGCGATTCGTATTCCCACCGTTCAGAGGAATGACTTTGGGAACGCCAACGGACTGCAGATTGCTGAGGTACATGTGAAGCTGGATTCGGTACACAATTTGTAGATGGGCAAGCAGCAGAAGGCAATGCATTTTGCTAAAGAATTTAAGAACGTAGATGAAGGTGAAGCAGAGGATGTTAACTAAATTGGTGGTAATGGATTTCAGAATTCTTCGTACAACCGTAGTTTCACCAACAACTCTCAGAGAGGAAGATTCAAGGCTGACTTCAAACCTACAGGTTTCGGAGCAAACTGTTTTGCTCAGAAACTGTTCCAGAACCGCGGATACACTCGCACATATGGAAATTTATCCTACCAGAAACCACCTCCCAAGACTCAGGAAAGCAAGGTTGAATCCATGCTTGAGCAGATTCTTGAGGGGCAGCAGAAGATGACTGTTAATTTCAATGGGAAGATGGATGCCTTGTACACTGACCTGAACAGGAAAATCGAAGCCCTTAACATTCATCAGAAGAAACTGGAAACTCAAGTTGCCCAGACTGCATAAACAGTCAAGAGACAGGATGGTTTCCTTCCTGGGAAGACGGTAAATCCAAGGGAGCACGTTCACGCTATCACCTTGAGAAGTGGAAAGGAAGTGAGTCTAGGAATGAAGAAAACTTATTCTGCAAAGCAGCTCGTCGATCTTGCTGGAGACGATGACAATGAGACTCCTGAGGTTACTCAAGCATCGATCGACACTCACCCAGTATCGACCGATACTAACCTACATCGATCGATACTTGTTCAGCGATCTGTAAAGGCAGTTGCACGACCACCAGTATCGACCGATACTAGTCCAGACATCGAGAAGAAGCAAGCTGTGGTGAACACTAGGAGGATTTACATACCTAAGATACCTTTCCCTTGACCTCCTACCAAGACTAAGAAGGAGGTGGAAGAGGCCAGATGCAAAGCAATGCTAGAAAAGTTGGTTGTTGAACTCCCTTTCGTCGATGCTATCATGACTTCAACAGCTTTCAGAAGGTATATCAAGCGAATGGTGTCAAGTAATGTGAATCTTGAGGAGGGAGTGTTGAGGATCACTAACGAGTGTAGTGTTATCCTGCTTAACAAGATTCCAGAAAAGCTACCAGACCCCGGAAGTTTCGTCTTGGACTGCGTAATCTTTACTGAAAGGTTTGAACGGTCTCTCTGCGATCTCGGTTCCAGTGTCAATCTTATGCCATATTCAGTGGCTAAGAGAATGGGGATGATAGACTTCACACCCACTAAAATCTCTCTAGTCCTTGCTGACCGCTCAGTTCGCTTTCCCAAAGGATTACTCGAGGACGTCCCAATAACGATCGGAGACTGTTTGGTCCCAACTTATTTCATAGTACTGGAGTATGACGCGGAGCCAAGAGATCCACTGATTTTGGGCAGACCTTTCCTAGCCACAGCAGGGAATCTGATCGACTGCAAGAATGGAAGGATATCCCTTATCATTGGTGATCTGATCATGACCTTCAACATGGAGAAGATGATGAAAAACCCAACCATTGATGGGCAGAAATTCTTCGTCGACACCTTTAGTGATATATCAGACGAGTACTTCATGAGGTGACACCCTGAGAACCCGTTGGAGAGAGTACTGGTATGTTCAGCTGATTCAGAGATGAATTTGAGTGAGGTTGTTGCTGGGTACACCAAGATACTTGACAACAGCCATGAGGTATCCATCGACACCACTAAGAGCATCGAACGACACCAGCCATTTTTTCCTGAGGAATTGGTTGTCACTCCTACACGATCTGATTCGTTTGGCGATTGGAGTGAGGAGAGAGCTCCTAAACTCGATCTTAAACCACTTCCAGCCAATCTGAGGTATGTCTTTCTTGGCCCTAACTCCACATATCCTATGATTGTTAATTCTTCTTTAAACAACGCAGAGGTCGCTTTACTGCTGAGCAAGATGCGCAAGTATCGCAAAGCTCTCAGCTATTCTCTTGATGACATTTCAGGTATATCATCGGATCTGTGCATGCATCGGATTCATCTGGAAGACGAGTCAAAAGCTTCAATCGAACATCAAAGGAGGCCTAATCCTAATCTGAAAGAAGTTGTGAAAAAGGAGATAATGAAACTTCTGGAGGCAGGGATCATCTACGCCATCTCCGACAGCAGTTGGGTCAGTCCAAATCATGTGGTACCTAAGAAAGGAGGATTCACTGTGGTGAAGAATGAGAAGGACGAGCTGATCTTGACGAGAACGATCACTTTGCACTGCATGTGTATCGATTACAGGAAGTTGAATGCTACTACTATGAAAGATCATTTCCCACTGCCATTCATCGATTAGATGCTGGAGAGGTTGGCGAGTCACCCGTATTATTGCTTCCTAGATGGATACTCAGGCTTTTTCTAGATCCTGATACATCCAGACGATCAGGAAAAGACGACGTTTACATGTCCCTACGGCACGTTCGCTTACATGAGAATGTTGTTCGGATTATGTAACGCTCCAGCCACTTTCTAGAGATGTATGATGTCGATTTTCTCAAATATGATCGAGGAGTTTATTGAGGTATTTATGGATGACTTCTCAGTTTACGGATCTTCATTTAAGGGTTGCCTCGACAACTTATGCAAGGTGCTACAAAAGTGTGAAGAGAAACATTTGGTCCTGAACTAGGAGAAGTGTCATTTTATGGTTCAGGAAGACATTGTTCTGGGACACAAAGTTTCTAAAGCTGGGATCGAAGTTGACAAAGCTAAGATTCAGGTTATGACAAGCCTTCTGCCACCAACATCTGTGAAGGACATTGGTAGTTTCCGTGGTCACGCCGGGTTCTATCGACGATTCATCATGGATTTCTCCAAGCTAGCTCGCCCACTTACTACTCTTCTCTGTAAGGATGTAACTTTCGATTTTACACTCGAGTGTCTTGTCGCATTCGAACATATAAAGAAGGCACTGGTTACTGCTCCTATTGTTAAACCACCAGATTGGAACCTCCCTTTCGAGATCATGTCTGATGCGAGTGACTTCGCAGTTGGGTAAGTTCTGGGTCAGAGGAAGGACAAGAAACTCCATGTCATTTACTATGCCAGCAGGACGTTAGATGATGCTCAGAAGATCTACATCACTACATAGAATGAGTTACTTGCTGTTGTGTTCTCTTTTGAGAAGTTTTGTTCTTATCTAATTGGGAGTAAGGTGACCGTTCATACCGACCATGCTGCTTTCAAGTATCTGCTGTAGAACAAGGATTTAAAGCCTCGCCTCTGCCGTTGGGTTCTACTGCTCCAAGGTTTTGATATTGAGATTAAGGACAAGAAGGGTGTAGAAAATAGAGTTGCAGATCACTTCTGGCGAATGAGAATCGATGAAACCGAGCCTATTGACGATTTCCTACCTGAGGAGAAGATCTATTTCATCGAAACAGGGATTCGACATAATCCTGCTGCGATTCTGCCAGTGCAGAGCACCAGTATCAATCGACACTCACCCAGTGTCGGTCGATACTCTCACGAAATTCTGCAATCTCCCCGTGTCCAGAACTCTAGTATCGATCGACACCCATACAGTGTCGATCGACACCCGTTATCTGTCAATGATGTTTTGGCTACAGACCACTCTTCTGCTGAAGAATCTCTAGCTGTTGTAACCACTCCTGCTGAACCATGGTATGCCGACATAGCCAATTATCTTACCGTGGAATACGAACCAAAGCATCTCAAGAAGTATGAAAAGAAGAAGTTTATGCGGGATATCAGACGGTTCTTTTGGGATTAACCTTACTTGTACAAGCACTGTTATAACGAGATGTACATAAGATGTATCGCTGAGACTGAGGTGCAGAGGTTCTATATCACTTTCATGGATCTGTGTATGCTGGGCACTTTGCCACGTTCAAGACGGTCTCCAAAGTTCTTCAAGCTGGTTTCTGGTGGCCTACACTGTTCAAGGATGCTCACGCTTTTATCTCACATTGCGATGTCTGCCAGAGGAGAGAAAAGATCAGTAAGCGACATGAGATGCCACATAACTTCATCCTCGAGGTCGAAGTTTTTGACTGCTGGGGCATCGATTTTATGGGACCATTTCCTCCGTCGCGGCAAAATAAGTACATCTTGGTTGCTGTGGATTATGTCTCCAAGTGGGTGGAAGCGATTGCTAGACCTGCCAACGATTCTTTCGTAGTCCTGAAGCTGTTCAAGACCACTATCTTTCCTCGATTTGGAGTACCTCGGATTGTTATAAGTGATGGTGGCACTCACTTTATAAACAAGATTTTCGAAAAGCTGCTAAGGAAATATGGGGTACATCATCGCGCCGCCACACCTTATCATCCTCAGACGAGCGGACAGGTTGAGGTCTCTAACAGACAAATCAAGGAGATTCTGGAGAAGACAGTTGGCGCTACACGGAAGGATTAGGCCATGAAGCTAGACGACGCACTTTCGGCTTACCGGACCACTTTCAAGACGCCACTTGGCACCACACCATTTCACTTTCTGTACGGGAAAGCGTGTCATCTTCCAGGTGAAATCGAGCACAAAGCAGCCTGGGCTACCAAATTGATGAATTTTGATATCAAGTCTGCTGCTCAAAGGCGATTGGTTCAACTGAATGAGCTGGATAAGATCAGACACCTCGCCTATGAAAACTCCAAGCTGTACAAGGAAAGAACTAAGTCATATCACGACAAGAAGATACTTTCTCGCCACTTCGAACCGAATGACCAGGTACTTCTGTATAACTCTTGTTTACAGTTATTTCCTGGGAAATTGCGTTCTCGTTGGTCAGGTCTCTTCAAAATCAAGGAAGTCTGCCCACATGGCGCAGTCGTGATGATGAATGCTGAGGGAAAGGAGTTTACTGTCAAAGGACAGCGAGTGAAACACTATTGGGCGAAAGCCGCTATCCCAGATGGCCACATAATGCCTTTAGCTGAACCACTGGTTGCCTGGAAGATCCAATGTCAAGCTAATGACATTAAACAAGCGCTTGGTGGGAGGCAACCCACTGGTGAGTCGGTACATAGGTCTTTTCTTTCGTTTTCATTATCATTTTTGTGTCTTGTGTCGTCACGTGAACCAAGTTCAGATGAGCAGCATCGATCGACACCCGTCAGTATCGATCGATACCACGACCACGGAAATGCAGTACTATCATGTCGCGAGTATTGATCGACACCACTTACAGTATCGGTCGATACCCGTCACCCAGGTAAGTTTCTCTATAAAACCCTTGGGTTTTTCTTCTTCTTCCTCTCCTCCACCATCGCTCGACGCCGCACTCAACCTCCGATTTTCTCTCACAAGTTTTTCATTTCTTAACTGATTTAATCGATTCCAAAGCCTATTCCGATCGGAATTTAATCCTCATTGTCGTTCTAGCATTCATTTTCTCGATCTGCAAGATGGCACCCCGAAAGAAACCACGCCACTCGGAAGCTTCCGGCTGCAACCCACCACGACACGAGTACAGTCTGTAGGACCCAGTGGAGGCTTTCGATGGATCGTTCTGGCACGCCGGTATTGTGACAGCTTTCCCCACCAACGACCCTTACAAGGTTCTGAAAGGAGGGTTCACCAACGACACGGGCCCTCAAAGCTTTCTTGTGGTCCACATCAGCGACCTGCGAGCTGCCCCACACCGCACACCATCTCCCTCCGCACCTGTTGTTGCTGCTAGGCCTCCATGGCCTAAGTTAGAAGGGAAGAGGATCATTCCGAGGAAAGCTTGGGCAGGTTTGCCTAAGGAGGAGACCGAGAGCGAGACCTGCATCTATAGGCCTATCGCCGAAGAGCGGGACGACTACGATACGTTGTTCTACAACGAGTGGCTGCACGTTGTTGTGGTTCCTACGCGCTTCATTGACCCTCACACCATGCACCATCTGGGCATCGACGTGGAGCTCTCAGCCATGCTGGACAAGATCGGCTTGGGGACGTTGCACACTAGACAGTACGACCTCTACCCCAATCTTGTCCGCCAGTTTCTTGCGACAGCACGCGTCTACTACAGAGATGAGGTCCACCGTGACGAATTGGAGGGTACTCTAATCTTTTTGATTCGGGGTGTCCGCTACAGACTGCCGATCCCTGACCTCTGCGACATCTACGGCTTTGACCGCGACCTCGGGTAGTTAGCTATGCCTACTCAGTTTCACGATGTCCAGGTCTTCTGGGGACACATTGGTCTTGGAGCCTACTACTCCAAGACTACCACGCAGATGGACGTTTGCCACCCCACTCTTCGCTGCATCGTCCGCATACTGAGCAACATTCTCCTCTGCAAGATGGAGCCGAACTAGATGCAGATTTTTGACCTGATTCTCCTCTACAAGGCCGTCGGCGACCTCATTCTTGAGGATCGATATGAGTGGCCCGAGTTGAACCTCGCGGTCAACATAGGTGCCATCTTCGCGCACCACTTGGTATCTTTGAAGACCAAGCCTTTCTCCAAACGCAACTATGCCACTGCACGGAAGATCGAGTCAGTCGGCAGCCTCCTCACTCCCATCTTCGAGCATTTTGGCATCTCCACTTCAGAGTGCTCGATTGTCACAGCTCGCTCTTTCATGGATGACGCTCTTTCATGGATGAGCAGCATCTGCAGCACATGCATTGGCTGAAGCCAACTCGGCGTTGGTGTCTTCCCATGACAGACGGCGAGCTCTTTGTGCAGCTCCCCAATCGAGCTTTGAACACTATTGGCGGCGATGCCTCCCAGCTGCGCTTTGATCCAGATCCCAGCTTGCTCTCCGTTGCTCCGGCTACACGTGTACGCGCTCCGCCACGCATGCCCTCGACTCCAGCAAATGCTGATGCCGCACCCACTCCTGCTGACCAATCAACTAGAAGCCTCCCATGTCTCTAGCAGATTTCTTCTAAACCCTGAGCCAAATCATTTGCACTTCATCTCTGTGGTTAGTGCTTATAGAGCTTAATTCATCATTCATATCTGACAAAGGAACCCATGTGTTTTAAAATGATGGTATACCTCTCCCTTGACACACGTTGGTACATAAAATGCATAAAAGATGAAATGATTTCCGCCGAGTAGAGGGCTAGGAACACTTCCTGTGATCCCATTATTTTACTTGGATAAGGAATGATCACACAAAAGTTTGAAACGAGGGGTAGGAACATTTCCTAAGACCCCATTATTCGTCAAAGGCTTTTGATACATTGAGAGGGGAGAACCGGGGATTCGGTGGCAAACACCATCAATACTCGCGTCTCAAACCTTGATTTGTATATGCGAAGCTAAAAAAAATATGTAAAAATCAAGAACATAAAAAGAGATAAGTCTGGGGGAGAGGAAAACAATACCAAAGTATGTAGTTTGGGTGGTTCTTGAACATTGGCTGCAGTGATGAAACTGGCAATGAAGGGTTTAGTATGTTGATGCTGTGAGACAATGTGTGGAATCTGGGAAATTACGAATGTCTACGGAGAAGTACATGGTGGTTAGATTCGAAACTGGTTAGGTGACATCTAGAAAGCTTTGGAAAAGGGTTATTGCAACGCTTCAAGAATAGGTGAGTCTCCGTGTTTTCAAACATCTTTTTCTAGTTTGGTTTTCTATTTGCTTGAGGGCAAGCAAATACTAAGTCTGGGGGAGTTGATTTATCATGGTTTTTACCAGTTTTAACCATGATATAAGTCCTTTTATTAAGTCTTTTGATTATTTTTAGAGTCTTTCAGAGTCTTTTTAGGAATTAGGCACGATTGGAGCTAAATTGGATTTATCGAAGTTTTTGGAGCATCTCGGAGCTGAATCAGTTCGGGAAACTGAAGCTCAGTATCGATCGATACCACAATGTGTCAATCGATACTAACATTTGGGAGAAACATAACTCAGTATTTCTTTGTCGATCGATACCATTTATGGTATCGGTCGATACCGATATCCAATAGAGAAAGAACGCGCAAACCTCAGCAAGTTCAAAGAAGAAACAAAAGATTTCCTTATTTGCAATTTAGCCCTAGACGTGTTTTTAACTTTATAATTAGGTTTTTCAGCCACCTTGAGGGAGACAACTGATACTTGGAGATATAGATTTTGCAATAGAGTTTTGGGAGAAGAACCTTGATCACTCTTTGTATTCTTACTCTATTTTACTTTATGAAATCTATTTTATTCATGATGTTTGTTTCATTTACCATGTCTGAGTAGATTCCTTGTTAGGTTTAGGGTTATTCAAAGGTATTTGATGGATTGTTAAATTGGATTGAATTGTTAGGAAAATCTATAGAGTTCTTCACCTAAACTTGAGATTACTGCTTATTCTAGTTTCGCGACCTAGAATCTGATATTAGGTTGATTAATTGGCACGAAAGTGTGATTAATTTTTTGAACTAGTGTTTGGTGAGCAAAAGACCTATTCGCAGAGAATTTGGTTTAGGATTTTGTGAACAATTGAGAACCTGATCATTAATGCTTGTTTGAATTCATAGGATTTGCAAAGAAATTTGGAATTCTAGGTTTAGACATAGATAATCTTTCCAACGTTGGTTGGTTGATTTTATATCTGTGTTTCAAGTTCAAGAACGGTGCTTATTTTATTCCTGACATTTTATTTGATTTACAATTCTGATTTACCTGCGAATTTTCCTAGGCTTAGCATTTTCCTCATTGATCTTACTACTTGTTTTTAATCATTTTGCTATTTTTAATTACATTTATTTTACTTAGCTTAATTCATATTCTAAAATTTATTGAGTGATAATCTTGAGTCTTTGTGGTTCGACCCCTAATTTACTACAGCTACTACTAAGATACTTTTAGGGTCTTATATTTGAGCATATCAAACCTGACGTCTGGGGTAGTCGTTGTAGTATAGTGGTAAGTATTCCCGCCTGTCACGCGGGTGACCCGGGTTCGATCCCCGGCAACGGCGCCAAAATTTGATATGCTCATGAAATATAATACCCTAAAAGTACTTAAGCAGTAGTTGTAGTAAATTAGGGGTCGAACCACAAAGACTCAAGATTATCACTCAATAAATTTCAGAATATGAATTAATGTAAGTAAAATAAATGTAATTAAAAATAGCAAAACGATTAAAAACAAGTAGTAAGATCAATGAGGAAAATGCTAAGCCTAGGGAAATTCGCAGGTAATTCAGAATTGTAAATCAAATAAAATATCAAGAATAAAATAAGCACTGTTCTTGAACTTGAAACACATATATAAAATCAACCAACCGTTGCTGCGAAGATTATCTATGTCTAAACCTAGAATTCCAAATTTCTTTGCAAATCCTATGAATTCAAACAAGCATTAATGATCAGGTTCAATTGTTCACAAAATCCTAAACCAAATTTCTTTGCAAATAGTTCTTTTGCTCACCAAACACTAGTTCAGGAAATTAATCACACTTTCATGCCAATTAATCAACCTAATATCAGATTCTAGGTCGCGAAGCTAGAATAAGCAGTAATCTCTAGTCTAGGTGAAGAACTCTATAGATTTTCCTAACAATTCAATCCAATTTAACAATCCATCAAATACCTTTGAATAACCCTAAACCTAACAAGAAATCTACTCAGACATGGTGAATGAAACAAACATCATGAATAAAATAGATTTCATAAAGTAAAATAGAGTAAGAATACAAAGAGGGATCAAGGTTCTTCTCCCAAAACTCTATTGCAAAATCTTTATCTCCAAGTATCAGTTGTCTCTATCAAGGTGGCTGAAAAACCTAATTATAAAGCTAAAAACACGTCTAGGGCTAAATTGCAAATAAGGAAATCTTCTGTTTCTTCTTTGAACTTGCTAAGGTTTGCGCGTTCTTTCTCTCTTGGCTATCGGTATCGACCGATGCCATAAATGGTATCGATCGACAAAGAAATACTGAGTAATGTTTCTCCCAAATGTCGGTATCGATCGACACATTGTGGTATCGATCGATACTGAGCTTCAGTTTCCCAAAATGCTTCAGCTCCGAGATGCTCCAAAAACTTCGATAAATCCAATTTAGCTCCAATCGTGCCTAATTCCTGAAAAGACTTTGAAAGACTCTAAAAATACTCAAAAGACTCAATAAAAGGACTTATATCATGGTTAAAAACGGGTAAAAACCATGATATATCAATACCACAAGGAAAATCCAGAGGTGGTGCTGGACAGAAGAAAGGTTGGGTGAAAAAGTCCTTCCCGGGAAATTCATACGGTGGATGCTGACCTTGTGGAAATTGCGGGAAAATGCACTTTGGTGAGTGTAAGGTTGGGATATGCTTCAAATGTGGTAGCAAGGATGACAGGGCCAATGTCTGCCCAAAGAGGGAGAAGGTGTGTTTCAATTGTGGTGAAGAATGACACATTAGATCGAATTCTCCAAAGTTGGTGCAGCAAACTGGGAAACATGCAAATGAGGAGCTACCACCTCCACCAAAGAGACAAGCAATTCTGCCGTGGATGTACGCGATGACTGAAGAGTCCGATAAGTCAATCACTTCTCGTCTGATCACTGGTAAGTCCTATCACTTACCTATGTAAATTTCTGTGTGAAATTTAAGTGTTGTATGTTTGGAATAGGTTTTTACGATTCTAGATGAATGCGTAGGGACTATTTTCATGGGTGGTGTGACAACTCGTTCTCTAGATCCACCATTTTTCTATTTTTAGTATAAATTGTAATAAATAATAAAATTAAATAAATTTATATCAAATTAATAAAAATCTAAATTGAAGGTCAACTGTTTTGTTCACGGACGTTACTGTTCCGTGATATTGTGTCAATTCCAGTTTTGAACTGTGCTGGTAAATTTTGTGACGGAGTAAACGAAAGTACGAATTTGAAGGTTTATAGTGTTAGCATAACATGTTCTAAGATTTATAGTGTGAGTGAAATTCTCTTGAGGTTTAAAGTGCGTCTCGGTGCTACTTTGGAGGTTAAAATGATAATTTTTCTAATCTAAATTTGTGTTTTCTTTTTAATTTTATCATTAGTACACTGATCAAATAACCAAGTATTTAAGGTGGAAATCATTTCTCTTTTAAGTATCTTCAATTAAACCTTCATTTACTCTTTGTTGAATTGTGTCTAGTATTTCTTTCTTCTATAGTACTAGGTAATTTTCCAAAACACAAGGGTTCAGTTTGTTTTCTTCTTATACAATCTAGCTTGTAATAATATTTTTTATATTCGCATATGTAATTTTCTATATAGCAAATGTTACATATTTTTGGATTCATCAATTTCCAGTAGGCTTTTTGAATTTTAGCCTCTGTTTCTAATGTATTTTTTCCTACAAATTCTACTAACAGTAATTTGTGTTGATTATCTATTAAATTTATATTGGAGGTTGAATTGCTTATTAATAAAGTTTATGTTTCTATAGGTAATAATGTCAAATATTGTCTTACAATTCCTATTTTTTTATGTATTGCATAATTAAATATATCTTGTCTTTTTAACAATTTTAATTCTTCGTTTAGTGCAATTAGCAGTTTTTGTGTACTATACCATGCGGTAATAATTGTTTCGGGTTCTTCTACACAATTTTTATCTAATATATATTTTTGTGTTTCTGTATTTATTTTAGGTATATATTGATTTGATAATTTTCTGAATTCTGTTGAAAAATATTCTTGTGAATAGGGATTATCTCCTCTACTTCTTTTTTCACCACTAGTCTGACCTTTTTCGGTTTCGGCATAGTTTGGGTTTTGGTAATCATAAGGATTATCATTATATAGAATATAAGGATTTTTTCGTTTTCAGATTCAGATTCGTATACTATTTCATTAATATCATCATCTTGTGTTTTTATTAAAAGATTATTACTATAACTCTGTTTTTGTTTTTGTTTTTGTATTTCTTCCTCCCTCCCCTCCCCTTATATCAAGAGATGACATAAGTTGGTCTAGATGTTCTAACTGTAAGGCTAATATATCGGTACATTCATTCATGGATTGGTCTAGTGATTATAACCGATGTGCTTTTAGTTTTATCTTCCTTTTTAAGAATTATAATTGATTTTTGCTTATTTTCGAGTATTTTATTTAGTTCGTTTCTGTTAAACAGATAATTTTTATCTGTTCAATTCTTTGTTATGTTTCTGTAATATTATATAGATCTAATCGAGGTTTTTTTTAATGTTTATTTTATAATCACTTATTAATTCTATAAGTTTTCTTTTGCATTTTCTATCTCGATTTTAATTGGTTCTTTTTAACATGTCTGAGATATTATTTAGATGAGGACTATCAGTGTGAAATAAACGCGGAAAATTCTTTCTTATTTCTATTTCTGATAATGACTCAAAACATGTATTATCTTGTTTAGGTATAATTTCGTTTTCGAGTGGCTGATATTTTCCGTATAAAACAACACATTTTACTAAATTTTGTTTCGTCTGATATTTTTTTTTTATAATTATTTTATCTTATTTTCTAATGACTCGTTAGTCATTATTATAACGTGAACTTGGTGTGGTATTTTTGGAAATAAATTTTAGTGGTATCCTAGAGTATATCTCAATTCTTTTTTATTATGATTGTCAAAATAGTTAAGAGTAAGAGGAATATGATACAAGAGATAATTACGTCTTGTTTTGGTGAGGTTCTCATTTTAATTATAAACTCTATAAAACTTAAATGATATTTACATCCAAAGAATGTGAGAATCAACCTTTATATTTTAATCCTTCAAGAAATAGATCAAACCTTGGATATGGGTAATTGGGCAGAGATCAAAATAAGTAATTTCTCTAGTCAGTTAAAAGAAAGTGGGGAAATAAAATATGGACACACTCGGTCCACACATTTGTATATTTCCTAAACCACATGATCCAGATCAAGTTTGGTTCGGTCGTCTTGTGGGAACACACTCGGTCCACACAAAAAAAAGGTTAGGCCTTGATCTGACCAAACATAAGAACTCTGATTCTTTTCTCTCTTTGAATTTAATTCCGGGGAAATAAAAATTTCGTTGAAAAAGAATAAAATTACATTAGTTGACTTGACAAATATAGAAAGTAATAAATTAACAATTTGGGAATGAGAAAAAAATCTAATTTCTTTATGATTTATGATGATAATGACAATTTCACAGGAAAAAAGAAATTTGAATCAAAGAGAAATGAAAATGATACAAAAATTTGAAAGTATATAGTAAAATCGGCATTTTTGTTTATATACATTTTTTTTTGTTTAATAACCAAAATTACGAATCTAAGGAATTGAAAATTACGTAAGAAGAGGAACCCTAATAATTTGATCGGAATCAAGATCACGATCTTGATCGTGATCTTGTTCGCCGCATTCATAAACAGATCTAACAAGAATCAACTGATCTTCCAAGTATCTCTGAAGCAATCCAGCTTCTTCGGGTTCAAATCCGCCGCAACCACATCCTTCTTCACATCTCCGGAGCCTCAAGTCATCTTCATCGGCGGCGGATTTAGCGAACCAAGGGTGGCGACTACGGAGGCGGCTATAGATCTCGACAGCGCAAAGGATAGGGATTGAGGCACAGAGGATCGGGATTAGTAAAGGAGAACAGAGGAGGAAGAAAACGAACCGGCTCCGTCGCGTACGAAGCCAAAAGACGTCGGTCAACATAATGAAGACGACGGCGCATGAATAATCATGGCCGGATTAAACGGAGGAGAAGAGGTCGTGCGCTGTACGACTTGGTAATAATGAGTGGGATCACGAAGAAGCTTCTTTGGCACATGACTACTTTTGTTGAGCTTAGAAGACTTATTTACAATTTGACTTCTTATATACCTTGTCTTTGCTAGGCTTTCTCACGTGACTCCTAGTTACAAAATTTATTACGTCTAATCCTAGTTCTAAAAATCCTAGTTCTAAAATTCCCTGCTATCGACTATTCTTTGCTAGGTGCTAGCCCATTTTATCCACCTCAATTAATAATTAATCTCTTTAAAAATTAGTTATCTGATTATTTTTCGCCTAACCCTATTACTTTCCATATAATTCGATTAATCTCAACTTAATTTTTACATATTTGATTATTTTTGGATTACAACTACAAAACAATTTTTTTCGTTACTCAGACATATAGATAAGGAGTTTATGATGTTAAACAGTAATTTATGTTCATAATTTTAATGAAAATCATAAAATTTTGAGGTTACAAATACATTTTTATGTGTTTACTTCAGTTTTGAAAACAAATTTTATGTAAACATTTAATTATAACGAAGCAACATGTTTTTAAAACATATATTAGCCCTAATTTTTGATTAATCCCTGTTTAATTTCCGATTAATCCCCGTTTAATCTCCGATCCTCGCTAGGCGCTAGGCTCACTCCGAACACCCGACTAGCGCCTAACGATATTTTGAATATGACATCTAATTGTATTAACCAACATGACTTTGGAGGTATCTCATATAAAATTATTAAAATTTTACATAATTACCATAATTTTTTTACTTTTTAAGGTTTTTAGCAAAAAAAAAAAAAATTACAAGTCTCTAATTTTTTTGTTTGAAATTTTATCTTCTACCTCCCAAAAATCGAGGGTGGTCCCGCGAAAATTCAAAAATTATACATGGTATAACCTTCTTATGTATCTTTGAAAAGTTTTTACGGGCACATTACATTAGATTTACAAAATTCTAATATAAAATTAGATTCCTCGTTAGGAAGGTTTCTATTTGATATATTATTTATAACAATTTTTGAAATTTCAAGTTGGTGACGATGGTTTATAACGCGTGTTACATTTTGTTTCACGAAATTGACCTGCATGTTTTGATGATGAAGGGTAAATAGCAAAACTAACTATTTAGAAGGTTATCCTGCAATTTTTTTTCTCTTTTTAAATTTATCCGTATTGAAATTGATATTTACCCAAACTAGTGAAAGTTTGATGAACGATGTTTTCCGTACAAATTCCGATTGTCGAATATTGAGTTCCGAATCTTTAATTTACCCATTATTTTTTTCTTCTCTCATACCAAAATGGACACTATTAATGTTGGCGGTCCACAAGAAAGAAGACTACTCAATATTAATTGCACACTGAAAGAATGAGAATTCAATAAAATCTCGATTTAAATAATTCATCTTCCCAGTGGCAAATTTGATCGAAGTCATCATCTTTTTTTTTTGTGCAAATAGATAGATTTTCATTCAATCAACCGATAAACGGGATTACAATGAGTAATATTACAAGTAAACATTGGTAGGGTTCTTCGACGGCGAAAGATAGATAGAGTTCTTCGACAGAAGATACATTTCTTCTTTAATATATCCCTAAATATTTAGCATAACACGATCAACAATCAGCTGGTGACATAACATATCTACATAGTATGTCTTAGAATATGTTACTTTTTCACCTTTTCCATGGATTCACTAACCCATTGAATATTTCACAAAAGAAAAAACGTTACAAGTATTTTTTATCACTGATTTGTCTTTGCTCAGGTGCGGCTAATATCCCCCCAAAAAAAAAAGGTAGCTTTGTGCTCAAGTCATGCTTCCTTCGAGGCCGTCAGAAAAGAAAGTTGGTTTTGGGGGTTCATTGATTATATTTGTTTCTCAGATGAAACATGATCCCATTCGTAAAAGACCAAGTATGCAGATGGGAAGAGTATTTCAACATTCAAGAATCATAAAGGCTTCATGAAACCAAATTGGAATCGGTTAGTATTTACATTTAATCCAGATGTAAAAAGTCGCAGTTCACTCGGTTGCTTTTGTTATTCATTTCAGGGTCAATACACTTTACAGGTTTGGTTGATTTAGATATTAACAAACAACGTGGGTATAGATGTTGGTTTTGAGTTACAAAGCTGATGATTAATTTTGATGAATAGAGTCTGAAATTGGGATGAATTTTCTCTCAGAGTCAATCAAAGTTTTAGTCAGTATTCCAAGCTGGCTTAGAGAGGTACTTTGGTTTGTTGGTCTTGAGCTCGGAACCAGTTGGATTGATTGATAGAAGGGTATACCCAGGAATTGCTATGGGAAATGAATTGAGTTTTCTGTGCTAGAGGATGAAACTCATTCGTGTATATCTCTAGTGTGCAGGTCATGTTAACCACTCGATCTTCTGGAAGAATCTTGCTCCTGTCAATGAGAGTTTTGTCTTTTGAGTTTCTCTTTCTAACTTGTCCATTTAATTGTTTTGCGTTTAATGGTGTGTTTTAACATATAACAAGAAGGTGGTGGAGAGCCACCAAAGGGATCTCTTGGCAGCGCCATTAACACTCACTTTGGCTCTATTGAAGGTTTGGTGAAAAAGGTGAGTGATGAAGGTGCTGCTGTGCAAGGCTTAGGATGGGTAGTCCGTACTCTATTCCCACCTTTTAATTTCATTGGCTCACATTGTTGAATTTGGTGCTTAACGTCTAAGCATGATCATTGATTTGCTTGTATCTATTGATTGAAACCATGGTCTAGACAAAGAACTGAAGAAGATAAGGTTGACACAACTGCCAATCAGGTACTTATCCATGATCAGTTATGCGATATCAATCTGTTGAAAAAGATTTAAGCTTTGCCGCGTTCTTAAGATTTATAAATAAATGTAAGTTTGATAGATTTTAACGAAAAAGAGTTTATTTGTTGCAGGATCCATTAGTGACAAAGAGAGGAAGCTTGGTTCCTCTGGTAGGTATAGATGTTTGGGAGCACGCCTACTACTTGCAGGTGACAACACTTATGATCTTTTAAGACTCATAAATAAGATTATAAGATCAAGCTCCTTAACCACTCTTTAATATCTCTTGCACTACAAAAATGTGAGGCCAGAAAATCTGATGAATATATGGAAAGTGATCAGCTAGAAATATGCAAGCGAAGTTTACGAGAAGGAATGCAACTGATACTTTACAAGTTTACATAAAGAGAGGAGCCAGTTCTAGCTCGACTATATTTTAAGGTTGTCTGAAATAACACTTACAATATCTCTTTGGTCTTTGAGTTATCTCAAGTAGCCCTGGGCATAAAAACCGAACCCGACGACCCGAACCAAAACCGACCCGAAAAAATTGATTTGGGTTGGGTATGGGTATTCCTAAATTACCCTATTGGGTCCTATGTGCTCTTACCCGTGGGTATCAGTTCGAGTCGAGCAATTACCCAAAAACCATCGGGTATCCAGTAAACCCGGGACCCACTTAATACTAATGTTGAGCGGTGACCTTTCGTCTTCCTTCCTCCAGTTCCTCGACTCGAATACAAACTGGTGGCTTTATTTGTCTTTCTTAATACCTAAATACAAATCTGGACACCTTCGCCGCTAACCTCTCAGAGACCTTACCGTCTCCGCCGGACCCGATCAACTCACCACCGTCAGCACATTCGAGAAATCAATAACAGGTTCGTAACTTTTGTTCTCTTCTTCTCGATTTGATTTCTTGTTTCTGTCTTTCTTGTCTCTCTTCTATCGATTTGAAGAAGCTTTAAAATCGAAACTAAATCATGACCAGCACCAGATTTTAAAGCTTTGATAGTTTGATACTTCGATTGATTCCCTTTGATTGATTCCCTTTTCTGAATTTTAAAGCTGCAAAGGTTCATTATATATATGTGATTTTGTATATCTTCTTAGTTCTTCCTACGTGTAGTCTTCTAATCTAGTCTATGTATGGCTATACTCTATAGTTTTAAGATCTGTATATAGTCTATAGTTTATAGTTTATAGTCTCAGGTTATAGTTTCAACAATCATACATAGTCTATAGTTTCAACTTTCAACATGTAAAGTATAGAGTTTCAACATATGTATGACTATACTCTATAGTTTGACACTGTGTTTGACTGTTTTCTTTGTGCTAGATGGCATAGTGTGATAATCTATCCGATGATGATGTTGGATTAAGTGGAGGACCTAGAGGTGGAGACAATGATGATGTTCAAACTCCTGCTACTAGAAATACGGGTAAGAGGAAAGAGAAAGTTTCTGGATGTGAATGAGGTACTAATTCTAAGAAGAAGACAAGGTCTTGGGTTTGGGATCACTTCACCAAACTAGAAAAAAATCCAGACAAGTGCAATTGCCATTACTGTGGGAAAGAGTTTGCTTGTCCTAGCAAATCCGGCACCACTACTTTGAAAAAACATCTAGAATTGACCTGCAAGGCATTCAAGGTATGGCAAAGTGCTAACAAAGACAAAACTCAAACTGTTTTAAGTTCTGATGGTGGTAGTGTTAGACTGACTAAGGTATCTGAATCATTGTTTATAGAAGCTTGTAATGAGATGTTGGTTATAGGCGAGTTACCATTAGCTTTTATAGAGAGCTTAGCTTGGAGACATTTTTGCTCTAAGGTTCAACTGTATAGGCCTCATTCTCGGAGAACAGCTGCAAGAGATATTGTGGAGTTTTACGTTAAGAACAAAGCAGCTATGAAGAAGATTCTTGGGCAAAATAAGCAGAGGTTATCATTGCCTACATACATATGGGTTGCAACCACAACTGGAGCCAGTTATATGGTAATAACAGCTCATTTTGTTGATGCTATGTGGCAGTTAAGAAAGATGATAATAGACTTCAAAAATGTTACTGACCATAAGGGTACCACAATTTGTAATGTTCTTCTTGAGTGTTTAGCTGAGTGGGATATCAAGAGAGTATTTTGCATCACTGTGGATAATGCTACAGCCAACACTTCTGCAATGACTAGATTTAAAAAAGCAATGAAGCAGATTGGAGATGATGCATTGGTCCTGAATGGTGATTATATGCATTTAAGATGTGCCACTCACATCTTAAATTTGGTTGTGAAAGAAGGTTTGCATGATATAGATGACAGTGTGGTTGCTATTCGCAATGCAATTTAGTTTGTGAGATCTTAAACAAATAGACTCAAATCATTTGATTTGCGTGTCAAAACTAGAAAGATTTAAAGGGGAAGCCTACCTTTAGATGTGAAGATTAGATGGACCAGCACTTATCTCATCTTAGAACAAAGTCTGAAGTTTAGATTAGCGTTTGAGAAGATGGAAGCTGAAGACAAATCGTACAGCGACTACTTTATGGAAAATGAGGAGGGAAAGAAAATGATTGGACCACCTATGAGAAAAGATTGGGATGCAGTTGACAGGTTAGTTCAGATTCTTGTCCTTTTTTATAAATCCACATTGGTTTTTTCATCTTCAACTTATGTTGCCTCTCATAAGCTATACAATGAGATAGTCACCATTACTAAAACCCTAACTACATTAAGCCAGAGTTCAGCTGCTGATGAAGATTTACAGAAGAAAGCCTCATCTATGTTAATAAATTTGGAATAGTATTGGGATCCATTTGGAGATGAGGTAGAAATGAATAGACTTGTGATGGTAGCAACTGTTTTTGACCCGAGAAAGAAGATGAAATTTGCTGAGCTCTGTTTTGATATGCTTTATGGTAAGGATAGTGAGGAGTCTACTCATCTTTCTGATGAAGTGTATCGGATTTTGAAGAATTTGTATGATGAGTATAGTAGAGGAGTATTGAACAAAAATGGTGGTGGTGGGTCAATGGCATCTCCTTCGTCACAAGGAGTATCTTGTCAATCACAAGGAACATCTTCTCAGAGGCAAGAACAAGCCGGAAGTAGTTTTCAAGAGAGAACAGTTTTGGGTAATGGTCTTGTAGTTGAAGCTGTCCAGGGCAATTACTGATGAGATTGTGAAAGAAACAGGACTTCACAACTCAACTAATGAGTTGGATTTATACTTGAAAGAGAATATGGAGGCTCCTAATCTTCTAAGTGGTACCGAATACGATTTTTTATCTTGGTGGAAGTTGAACAATGGGAAGTATCCAATTCTGTCACTAATAGCTAAGGATATACTTGTAATGCAAGTGTCTTCAGTGGCATCAGAATCTGCATTTAGCACTAGTGGTAGAATAATAGATCCATACAGAAGCAGTTTGACACCTTTCATGGTTGAAGTGTTGATGTGCACCGAGCAATGGTTAAATTGTGAAGTTCATATCAATGAAAAAGGAGTCTCCACAATTCAACAAATGCTTGCAGAAGTAGAGTTGGAAGATGAACTTATGAGAGGTAATTGCTTTCCTTCTAACTCTCTTCTAATTTTGTTTTGATACTTTGATTTCTAAGTTTCTAACATGTCGTTCTTTAACTTTTCATTTTTCTATGTAGAATTCGAACCTGAATTCAACGTGCAAGGTATTTAGAGTAAGTCATTTGAGGTATTCAAGTGTCTACTTCACAAAGTCATCATAACATCATTCATCAGTCATCAACTCATCATTGTACTTTCAATTTCCTGACTTGTTTAAGAACTTATATTTGTCATTTGTCTTCTACTCTCTACAGTCTACACTCTACACTCTACACTGTTATTTCTTTGTGTAACTTGAATGTTATTTCTACTCTCTACTCTTTGTTATTTCTTTTGTGTAACTTGAATGCTATATTTGGGTTATATGTTCTGTTTTGTGAGCTAAGTATGTGTTTATGTATGGTAAAGTGTATGTATTTTCGGGTAGTTGGGTTATATTCCGGGTAAATGTATAGGTTTTTAGTATTTCGGGTACAAAAAAAACACGAAACCAAAGGAAATCCGATTTTATCGGATATTTACAGGTTCTAAAATTGAAAACCCAGACCGACCCGAACCCGACAAACCCCGACCCAAACCCGACAAACCCCGACCCGAAACCGAACCAATTTTTTACAATTACCCTATTGGGTATTAAATCCTAAACCCGATAGACCCGAACCCGACCCGAGGACCCGAATGCCCAGGGCTAAGCTCAAGTGAGTTGTCTTGTTATACGTTGTTTGACGAATACTTCCAAAAAAAAATTTCTTATTGTTCTCGAGTGTTTTTTATTTGTTTCTTATGAAGAAATAAATAAATTTAGGTCAAGCCTAATCTATTATACATTGTAATATGATTATAAAAATAAAAAAAATATGTTATCTAAAAATATGTTTTAACCTTTTATTATTTTTAACTAGAGCAACAAAATTGATTAACATTCGTTAAATATTAACAGCTACAAAAAAAAAACCCACACAAGTTCTAAAAAAGTTGGTAAATCCAGTATATTGAAGAGTATTAATTTTTTTGGACAAATTATATAATGCGATTGTTTAAAAAAGTTAATATGCATAAGAAGAAAGAAAATTGAGGTGAAATCCTGGAAATACTCATATTGTATAGTTAATTAGTAACAAAAAAAAAATCTTCCCTTTCTTTATAATCTTATTATATAAAGTAGAGTTTTCAAAGTTAGTAACTCATAAGATCGTGACATGTGTCATATTCATCGATTCAAGATTTCGACACGTGGCAAAGTTGAGAATAATGTCAAAAAAATTATTATAAGGAAACGGTACGAAAATATAATTAGCTACTATTATTCGGTAAATAAAAAATTTATATAGAAAATATACAAATTGTTATTTCTTAAAAAATGTTAACTTCCATAATTAAGAAAATTTAATTTTAAAGGAAACAATTGTAAATATTGAATTATATAGAAAATATACAAATTATTTTTTTTTTAAAAAGTAAACTTCCATAATTAAGAAAAACTATAATTGTTTTTAAACAAATTGTAAATATTGAACTCTATAGAAACAAAAATACAATTTCTAATTCTAAAGGAAAAAGAATTGTAAATATTGAACTCTATATAAACAAATAAGTAGTCTCATATTATCTCAACAAACAAAAATGTTTTCTTCAAAAACACCATCATATCTTCAATTTCATTTTATTCGTAAATCTTTTATTCCTTTTATTTTATTTTTAAAAGTTATGTTAATTTAATATTATTAGTTTGTTGTGAAATCGTTTTACTTATATATTTTTTATGATTATTAAATTTTTCTCTAATTTTGGTTTTATTTTTTTTTACTTTTTAGAAAATTTAATTAATTTATTATTATGAGGTTTTTCTAAAAAAAAATATTTTAATTTTTATGATTATTAAATTTTTCTCTAATTTCAATTATTTTTTCTTATACTTTTCAGAAAATGTCTATCATCCAAAAGACAATGAGCAAATAAATTCAAAATAATAACAATAATTTATTTTTAGGTCGGTTTAAAAACAAAAATCAAATATGATTAAAAATAAATAAATCTTATTCAAATAAATATAAAACAAACTATATATTATCTAAATAATTAAATAATTATAACTTTGTTAGGATTTCTTATGGGTGAATGATTTTGGATAGGTGTTCTTAATATTTTATTATATATGTATATTTACGGGTAATTTAATTCTATTTTTAAAATTTTTTTATAATTTTATTCTTAAAAATTCTAAAATCGTAGATTATAATCTCGCGTATATGCGGGACCTCTCATAATACTTTCCCTTATTGACATTTGTAATTGTAAAATTTTTTAAACTCTTTAAAAAATATTGAACTATTAAACGGTCAATAATAAAGGCACATAAAGTTAATTCTGTTTCAGAATAGATCATTGCCATAACCGAACCTTTTCCAGTTCATTTGCATTTCTAATATCACTTTGCATATTATACTCAAACTTTTCCTCTTTTAAATAATCATTAGCAAATTACCATGGCTACATATGACTTCATTGGAGATCTCTATGATTCAAGAACAGATTGGAGAATCATAGTGAAAATGTTGAAAAAATGGCGTGAATCATGACATGCACTCCCAAAATCAGCAATTTTAGAAATTCAATTATCCTAAGGTTAGATCGTCTACCTTTGTCTTCTTCTTCTCCCTATCATCTTCCCCACGTTTTCTAAAAATTATCACTTGACCGCTCTGTTGATCTCATCTTCAAACCTAAGCCTCAAGAAAAGTACTTAAATCAGTCATCTTCAAACTCTTGCATGAACCATATATATATTACGTTTCTCATTCTTCATCGTAAATAAACAAAGAAATCAAAACGTACTGACTTAGCACATGACAAGGACTGAATATTAAAAATCAAATTTAATATTCAAGGATGAGTGTTATATTCAAGTAGTAGTATCTTATAGATTTTTAGTAAAAATGTGACATAAAATATCATCTGAATTTTCCCTGTTTATACTAAAGAATTAAAAATAGAGTTTAAAGCGATATTCTATAAACTGTCAAATATTTACCCGAGCGTAGCCCGGATTTTCTCCTATTAAATTATAAAAGGAGAAAGTGGTAACATATAAGATAAAATAAGAATTATAGAGTATGATTTATTTATATATTTAATTTTTATTTTCCCAAAATATTACCTTATATATTAAAAAAAAATAAAAAATGTTCACATTCATCCTGGAGAATGGTTGATCACCACTCTATCCTTACTGAATTCACTTATTTAATCTTTTACTATTTAGCTCTTAAAAAGATATTAAATAAGCATTAAATTATATAAAAGAATATTTTTAGAAAATTCATATATATTAAGAGAAAATAATTACTATAATGTTTTAAAAAATATTTTAAAAACTTTTATAAAAATTTAGAAAAGTTGAATTACTCATTAAAAATTTAATTTTCTAAGAAAATATTTAAAAAATTGGAAATTTTGAATTACTCTTTTTAAAGTTTTTAAAAGTTTGAAAACTTTAAAATTTCAGTAAAAGTTAAATAACTATAAAAAAATATTTTTAGAAAAATTGAATACATTAAGAGAGAATAGTTAATATAAAAAACTAAATATAACAAATTTTGGAAAGGTTAAATTACTCTAACAGATGATAATAGTTCCTTAAATGTCTATTTTCTATACAACAAATGTTACGATATATATGAAAGATTCTTTGATAATTTTGAATCAATTCAAATCCAAAATTAAGTTATTATCCAACTTCTATATAAACTTCATTAAACAATACAAGTTTTAAGAATATTTTTTCTCTTGCTAAATTCTTCAAAAATTATGTCAAACTACATTTCAATGTAATCAATAACGAGATTCATTGAAATATACACGTTGTTGTCCATATTTCTTAATTTATTATAAATTACCGATGAATAGTCAGAAATAGAAAAAAGTCTGGAAACGTGAGATATCACATCAACACCATCAGAAACAAAATGTTATCATCAGATATCAATATTTTTTCTCAGCTCTCTAGGCTTCTTGCTTAACTAGACCCTTATTTGAAGTCAATTCTAAAACTAGACCCCTCTTCCTTTTCTTTTCAAAATGCCTTAAAATACCCCTCATCGCTTCTTTTTTCACAAAAATACCTAGCGCAGACTTCTCCTGTGAAGTCTGGTAGCTGGGTTTGAAAAACAATAACCCAAAGATTCTCACGTAATAACGAAAATGCCATCGTCTTCAATAGTTCCCAACCACACTTACCAAACAAAATTGAGCTCTCAATGCTTCAAACAACCGAATTAAGTGATGTTAATGCTTTAAAACTGAGTTAAAAGCTCCATTTTTGTCGATCTCCTCTCTCATTTCAACCATTTAACTCTATAATATCGTTTTCAATATTTACCATCCATATATCTTGCGATTTACTAAGATTCGAGCATAATAACGCTTGGGTTGCTTGGGTATTGTTGGCGTGATCAGTTCTTGGCCGTTTAAGAAGCTAAACACAAGCTCAAACCGAATCTTGGTAATTTTTGCTTCATTTTCTCCGATTTTCCAGAAGGCAGACTTCATGGGTGAAGTCTCAATAGTCAACTGGGGGTTAGTTTTGCAATTGACTTTTTGGGTCTCAGACTTCACGATTGAACCACGATGAAGTCTGAAGTTCTCCTTTGAAAACAAAAAACGGTGTTTAGACTTCACCGTCGAAGTCTGGTTACAAGGGGTCTAGTTTTGCAATTGACCGTTAAGTCTGACTTTGTACAAAGACTTCTTCTGTGAAGTCTGCGAAAAAAGGCGGTTAGTTTTGCAATTGACCGGAACGAAGACTATTTATCGAGACTTCATCTGAGAAGTCTGCGTGAAAAAGGGGTTAGTTTTGCATTTGACCAAAATTCCGAAACATTGACTATTGGTAGACTTCTCGTATGAAGTCTACAACCATCGGTAATTCTGGAATTTAAAAATAAATTTTTTTGGTCAATTGCAAAAGTAACCCTTTTTCTAAATAGACTTCTCAGACGAAGTCTCATGTAAAAGTCAAACTCTGGTCAATTGCAAAACTATACCCTACTTTATGGGTAGACTTCGCCGAAGAAGTCTCTGAAGGCAAAAAGACTTCATCGAGGAAGTCTAATTACGTAATAGACTTCCTAAATGAAGTCTATTACCAAAAAGACTTCCTAGATGAAGTCTACTAAAAAAGTCAAAACTGTGGTCAATTGCAAAACTAGACCCCAAACTGGTATAGACTTCTCTGACGAAGTCTCCTTGTGTAGCAGACTTCGCATGTGAAGTCTGCTCAAAAAGTCAAAATCTGGTCAATTGCAAAATTAGACCCGTGCTTCAGACTTCACGGGCGAAGTCTGCTTCAGATAGCAAAGCAGACTTCATCGAAGAAGTCTACTAAGAGACTTCGCCTGTGAAGTCTCTAATGATAATTTTAGTAAAAATGCAATTTTAGCCTATTTGTAATTAGTTTTTTTTTTCTTGTCCTAACATGTGTGTTACGTATGGCTTTTGATGTTTTAGAAATTTGAACTATTTTAATCGCATAATTATTTTTTTATATTTTTTCTGAACTTATTAGGTGTTTAGGTTATAAATTTAGACTTCACGGGCGAAGTCTGCTTCCGATAGCAGAGCAGACTTCATCAAAGAAGTCTACTAAGAGACTTCGCCTGTGAAGTCTCTAATGATAATTTCAGTAAAAATGCAATTTTAGCCTATTTGTAATTAGTTTTTTTTTTCTTGTCCTAACATGTTTGTTACGTATGGCTTTTGATGTTTTAGAAATTTGAACTATTTTAATCGCATAATTATTTTTATATATTTTTTCTGAACTTATTGGGTGTTTAGGTTATAAATTTAGACTTCACAGAGGATGTCTGTGCGTAGACTTCGTTCGAGAAGTCTCTTGCACTATCTTTTTAAAAAATGGATTTGTATCATATATAATATGCATTTTCGAGATTTTAAATTTTTTACATGTGTATTAGTTATTGTTGTTGTTTATGTATGAATTTCACATCTCAATGTCTTATATTCTATCTTAAATCGATTTTACGAATTTCTGATAATTATTTTTCAACAGACTTCACCTTTGAAGTCTACTGTGAAACAAACTAACAGTTTGCCTTTGTGTTGTTTCAAATGTCTTTCAGAAAATGGTTCATGTACCTGCTGTCTTTGGAGAATGGGTGATGAGAGACTGTAAGTGGCATTTTGAGGTGGATCATCCCAAAGGAGGGAGAATGTTTTTCTTGAGTGATTCTTGTACACACCGTGAACTCATTGAGATGGCACTAGCAGACTATGAGCTGGACAAGAACGACTTCGTCGAGTTAACTTACTCGTTGCCGAATTCAATGTTGCAACTAACGGACACGGATTGTCCTACACCACCTATGCATGTCTCAAATGATAGACAAGTGCGGTCCTTGGTTGAGTTATGTAAAATGCATGTTGTACGCCTTTGCGTCTCGAGTCGTTTTGGTATGGCTAGTGGCAATGAGGTTGCTGGTGAAAGTGTTGACGAAGACCTTCAGGATGTAGAAGAGTTTGAAGACGAAGATATGGATATATATGATGGTGGTGAGGTTAACGTCAACGACGATGGTGATGATGATGATGATGGTGCGGAAGAATCTCATGCTGGTGAGGTTAAAGAAGAATACCTTGAGGATTATACTGTGTATGGGAAAGTTGAGGATGAGGATGGTAGTGAAAATAATGATGATGATAATACATGTCTTGTTGCGGAAGGTGGCTTTGTTGGTGAAGGCCCAAGATCCAACATGACATGGTCAGACGGTATCTATACAACTGCGAGTTTTCCTACAAAGGATGCGCTTGTATCTTTGCGGTTTTCGAACTTTTTGTATTTTTGCGGTTTTCAAACTTTGTATTTGATTTACAAATCAAGGTTCCAATAATAATTAACATAATAAGAGAAATTAAAGATAATTAACATAATAAGAAATCAAAGGTTCCGAAAGATAATTAACATAACAAGAGAAATTAAATATAATTAACATAAAACTAAAGAAATAAAGTTCCAATCCATTTCAAAAGAAATTAAAAATAAATATTGTGTTTTGTTGTCTAAGATGAAGATAAAGAGCCCGATGAAGATGAAGAAGAAGATGAAGATGAAACTCACACTTACTAACCCAGACCCTGAGATGTCAATGCAAAATGTTGTCGACCTGGTGAAGAAGGAGTACGATAATGTATTATCGTACTCCTTCTTCACCAGGTCAACAAAATTTTGCATTGGCATCTCAGGGTCTGGATTAGTAAGTGTGAGTTTCATCTGATTCTTCTTCTTCACCTTCATCAGGATCTTCATCTTCATCTGGATCTTCATCTTCATCTTCATCTTCATCTTCATCTTCATCTTCATCTTCATCTTCATCTTCATCGTCATCGTCATCTAGAATCAATGCTCTCTTCACCGACCGCCTGCTACTCATCTGATATGCGAAGACAGAAACAAAATAACTTTGAAGATATGAATAGACGGTTGCGATTCCCAGATCTGCGAATCAAATAAAAGATGGGATTAGAGTTTAGGGTTTTCCCGCAAAGAGGAAGAATATCGATAACTTACGGCTAAAGAGGAGAAAGAGTGTCGGCGTTTAGAGATTTCCGGCGACGTTTGGTGATTCGGAGGAGAAAAAGAGCGATGGAGATTTTTTAATTTTTTTTTACCCATATTAACTATTGCAATTTTAGTTTTATCTTGTTTAGTAAATGTAAATTTTCCCCCAAAATTTTTCGCGAAACATTTCAAAATTTTGGATTCATTTGAATTTCATCAAACTTCTACAAAGAAGTCTACGATAACAAAATCTTACAGACTTCACATGCGAAGTCTACCGTGAGACTTCACCCGAAACTCGAGAAGTCCGGAAGCCCTAAACTCTAAAATTTGAATGTTTATTTCACTCTTTGTTAACAAATACTAACATTTGACATCAAAATAGTATAATATATTCAAAATCTAACAACTATACGAAGGATCGCCATTTTATATCAAAAACATATCAATCTAACTCTAACCCTAAAGATATATGCATGGATTCTTACCCATTGGTAACCTCTAACCTATATGCCTCACATGGTTTACATCAAATGGGTTAGTTTTATGAATTTTTATTTTAAAACATATTCGATTTGATTTAAAATAATTTATCTTTCAAAAATTTTGATCGAAATATTTTTTTTTCATTTTTTAATTAAAATTTCACATTTAATTACGGTTCAGACTTCATGGTCGAAGTCTGCGACTGTTTATGGTATTTTAGAACATAATCAACCATACCTGCTTAAAATTTATGAAAGTTTCAGAAATTTTAATTTATAAAGTTCATATTTTAGATAATCTTATTTTCTTTAGAAGAAATTGCGTTGAAAATATTTTTTATTATTTTCCTAATTTAAATCTAAGGTTTAATTACGGTTCAGACTTCATGGATGTCATGAACGAAGTCTACTGTGAGACTTCGTTCAAGAAATCTACTTCGCGCGGAGGTTAGAACTGTAGTTGCGGTTTCTGTTTTTTTGTTTGCAAATAAAGGGGTTAATGTAATTTCCATACCCAAAAGGTCTAGTTTTGCATTTGTTTCAATTTGGGGTTTAGAAATTAAGGATATAAATATGATGATATTTTTCATATGGTAAATATATTAAAGATGATATTTTTTTGTTATCCTTTATTAGAAATTAAGGATATAAATATGAAAAACAATGTGCTATGAGAAATAATAATATAATATATATCTTTCATACGGTAAAATAATATTTTTAATATCATTCAATTAAAAATACAAAGAGAGTTTTTAAAAAAAAATCAATAATATAAATTTGGATTGTTAACCCAAAAAATGTATATATCATTTTTAGACTATATATTGATAAAAATATAGAATTTTGGAAAACATTTTGAATTAAGATAATAATAATTGTTTATGTATAAATATATAAAATTCTTTACTATTTCACATATCTTAAAATATTGATTCATTTTCTTTATTAAATAAAATACGTTAAATTTTACTGTTATAAAAGTTAATATTTTGTCTGATAAAAAGTTTAATATTCTAAAAATAAAACGTAATTTATAAATTTCAATTTTTTGATATTCTCATAATAATTAATTGTTTTTAACTACTATAGTTTAAATTGTAAAGGAAGTCTATAATGATTTAATTTTGAAAAATCAATATTAAATTGATAAGATAGTCTCTAACGCATGACATGGGTCATGAATGTTAGTACTTTTTGTAAGTGGGTTTGGAGGATAGAGCTTGTTTGATTTTCTCTATTATTTTAAGTTTCATTATATGATTATTTATGGTATTAGATAATCTTTAATGCCACTTAGACGAAAAACAAAATCCGCTAAGTTATTATTTTTGTGATTTTTTTGTCAACACTGTTGGAGATAGGATTGGCAATCCTATCAGCCTGGCCCAATAAGAATTTAAGGCTCATTTGCTGAGTTCACGTCTCACAGGTCAGCCCAATACCGAGTAGGTCAAATACTGAGCAGATCACATGCCGAGCAGGTCAAATGCTGACCAGGCAAGGCCCATCCGATGAGGCCCGAAGAAGAGTTGCCGACTTACCGAAAACACTCAAGTGCGACTCGGCGAGGAATTCAAGTTCACTGCGCACGCGCTGAGTAACGAAGGCGGTTGACAAGGCGATTGATTCAATATAAATACCTCTTGTACCCCATTAATAAAGAATCTGAAATATTCTCTCAAGAACAGACACCCGAACTAGATACTTATCTTATCCCGAGCTACTTTCAATCATAATCATTTTTAGTCTTTTCTATTAAAAGGAAATATCGCCTCCACGTTTATCATTAATCGACATAAACCGAATCGTAATCTACTTATTTGTATTAGTTATCTTGAAAACTAACATTTGGCGCTAGAGAGAGGGGGGGTTTAGATATTTTCTACACGCGAAGAGTAATCACAAAGATGGCCAGACGAAAATCATCAATACCACCACGCTCGTCAGATGCTGAAGAGCTCGTTCTGCCGCGGATACCAAATCCAAGAGAGGCTAATCCTTCAACATCAACCCGAGCTGCGACGCCCAGACCTCAGACACAGGCCGATGAGATTCTCCCTCTGGAGGTCCCAACTGAATTGGAGCCCGAATTCGCCACTACCGACCCAAACCGCCTGTTACCCGAAGCTGAAGTTGGAGCTGACGCAATGGCCCGAACACAGTCATCGCGTCCCGACGCCGACCTCACAACAGGAAGTCAACTCACCATGACTAACGCGCTGCTGCAAGCCCTGATCGCGCAGATGACTAAGTCAGCCCGAAACAACAATGAACGTTTCGCTGAGCTCGCAGCCGGTCATAACATGTGCCAAGAGCGTCTGGACAACGTAGCACCCCGGCATAACCTAACTGTTGACCGCGCAGTTGAAGAAGAGGCACGAAGGTTCCCGAGCTCGTTTGTAAATACTTCCTCAGTATCCGACGAGCAAGACCAACTCTTGCGTGCCCGCCTTAACCCGGAGGAGCCAAGGCGCCACACGTCGGAATCCTCGCAGAGAGAAGAGGAGCATCTGGCTGAAGTAGCCCTGACCAGCGACCTGAGAAGACAGGAGCGCCGGAGCCCTGCAACACTCCAAAAAATTCTCGTCGACCAAGAGCGAGACCGCGAGTTGGCAAGCATCAGAGCCGAGCTCCGCCAAATGACTTCCACCGTACATCAAGCCACCAGCTCGGCACCTGAAATAGATTGAATCCTTCGAGAGACGCAGAACACCCCATTCAGCCCCCGTCTACAGAACACGACGATCAGATATCCTGGAAAGGTCAAAATCCTCCCGTACAATGGACTCACAGACCCCAGTGAGTTCATGACCGCGTTCATCGTCGCCACGGGACGCCATCAGCTCGCCCCCGAAGAGCGAGTGGCCGATATCTGCCAACTCTTCGTGGAAAACCTCGTTGGCCCCGCGCTGACCTGGTTTGTCAGACTATAAACACACTCGATCCATAACTTTTACCATCTCTCAGCCGCCTTCCTCAAACATTACTCGATGTTCATTCGACAAGGAACATCTAACGCTGATCTGTGGGCGTTAACTTAGGGAGCAAAGGAGATCCTGCGGTCGTACATCGACCGATTCAAAATGGTCGTATCTCGAGCTACTGTATCAGATGACGCTGCCCTTCCGGCCCTTAGGAATGGTCTTTGGTTTGAATCAGGTTTCAAGGAAGACTTGAAACTGAACAAACCACGGACCCTAGAAGATGCCCTATGTCGAGCTTCCATCTTTATTGAGATCGAAGAGGAGCGAGCCCTCATGACCAAGAAGCATGCCCTAGCCAAAACGACCATCCTAAAAGATAAAGCTCGGGATGAATATTACGAACCCCGTCAACATTATGACGAAGACTATTTGCAAAAGAGGAGCAAACGGGCCGCGGCCTTTACTATAAGCGACAGCCCGGACTCACCGCAGATTGCCCCCTCTTGCACAATTAGCGGCGATATACAACCCCCGCTGAACTCACAGCAGAATCCCCTGCTCTCCTGGAACAGGTGCCAAAACGCGAATTACCAACCCCGGGATAACGAAGCTTATTGCGAGTACCAAAAGATGAAAGGTCACCCAACCTCGTAATGCCGGTCACTCCACGAGGCCCTCTTAGCACAATATGAGAAGGGTGTCATCAAACTAGATGACCGCCCTCCTCCCCGGGGAAACCTGAAACGCCGGAACAACGGCCAACCACAATTCGGAGGTCGGAACAACAACCAGCGTGAAAACAACGAACATCGCCCACAGAACGGACCCCGGGGTCAAAATGATAATATCCAACGACGCTCTCCATCACGAGATCGAGATGTAGATAGGCAACCCCGTGTTGAACAAATCGGGGACCACAGGGAGCACACTTCGGAGGAGCAAGAGCTTTTGCAAACATTACCACCGACAAGGCAGCTCATCGGGATGATAATGGGCGGTCCCCTTGAATGCAGCGACTCTGTCCGGTCGATAAAGATGTCCGAACAGCGAGTAGAGGCGAACCTAAAACAAATGGAAAGCGCTACACCGAACTCGACCGCAGGAGAGGTCGATATCACCTTTACCGCGAACGACGGACGTGGGGTAGCCCACCCGCATCACGATCTGCTGGTCATTCAACTACGAGTTGCGGACTGTGAAATCAGAAGGGTCCTGATCGACACTGGGAGTTCGGTCGATCTTATATTTAAGGATACTTGGGACAAGATGAGTCTTACCGGCCTCACCCTCAAACAGTCCAAACGATCCCTCACTGGATTCAATGGGGATACAACCGACACCATCAGAACGGTCAAACTCCCGATCTACATAGGAGGATCGACTAGGATCATCAAGTTCGAGGTAATCGACAAGCCCGCAATTTACAACATGATTCTCGGAACCCCGTGGATCAACGTGATGAAGGCAGTCACTTCCACCTACCATCAATGCCTCAAGTTTCCTATAGGTTCCACGGTCTGTACAATCCGCAGAGATCAGCGGATGTCCCAAACATGCTTCATAGTAGGTCATAAGCTGCGAAAAGTAGCCAAAACATGTCAAGTGATCGACTGCCACATCTCGAGAGATCCCGACCTCCACAACCAACCTGCTCGGAATCTTTTGACCAAAGTAAATATCGACCCGACCAAAAAGAGCGTTACGTCAGAATAGGAGCCGACCTCGATGAGAATATAAGCAGGGAGCTCGTCGCCTTCCTAAATTTGAACGTTTCGACCTTCGCCTGGTCAACCAACAACATGTCGGGGATAGATCCTGCGATCGCTAGTCACAAGCTTAACGTCGACCTGACGTACAGACCGATAAAACAGAAGTGACGCAAGCTAAACCCCGAGCGGGAACAGGCTGTGAACGACGAAGTCGAACAATTAACTGCAGCTGGGTCCATCACTGAAATACATTACCCTGACTGGTTGGCCAACCCCGTGGTTGTCAAAAAGAAGTCGGGCAAGTGGAGAGTCTGCGTGGATTTCACCGATCTCAACAAGGCTTGTCCCAAGGATAGCTTCCCATTGCCGCGTATTGATCAAGTCGTCGAAGCAACCACGGGAAATGAGCTTCTTTCTTTCATGGACGCCTTCTCAGGATACAACCAGATCCGCATGCACCCGGACGATCGAGATAAAACAGCCTTCATAACAGATCGGGGAACGTATTGCTACAGAGTCATGCCCTTCAGCTTAAAGAACGGCGGAGCCACCTATCAACGCCTCGTCAACAAAATGTTTGTGGACGAGCTCGGCAGAACAATGGAGGTCTACATCGATGACATGCTCGTGAAATCCTTGCTAGCAAAAGACCATGTCAGTCATCTGAGAACAAGTTTCGACACCCTCAACAAATATCGGATGAAGCTAAACCCGACAAAATGTACCTTTGGTGTCACCTCCGGAGAATTTTTGGGATACATCGTTACCCAACGCAGCATCGAGGCTAATCCCGCACAGAGAAAAGCGGTTCTCGAACTCCCTTCGCCAAGGAACAAGCATGAAATTCAAAGACTCACGGGAAGAAACGTCGCCCTCAATTGCTTCATCTCCCGATCAACGGATAGGTGTCTACCTTTCTACCAATTACTACGCGGGAACAAGGAATTCGTATGGGACGAACGGTGCGAGGAAGCTTTCCAGCAACTTAAGACGTACCTATCGACACCCCCAGTTCTCTCTAATCCCGAGGTAGGCTAATCCAGCTCGGCGGTCAGCGGCGTCCTCGTTCGAGAAGACAGAGGCGAGCAGAAACCCATCTTCTACGTAAGCAAATCGTTGGACGGTGCTGAAAGCCGATACCCCGCACTGGAAAAGCTCGCCCTCGCCGTTGTTACCACAGCTTGGAAGCTGCGCCCCTACTTCCAATCTCATACGGTTACCATTCTTACCAACCAACCGCTGAGAACGATCCTCCACAGTCCCACTCAATCGGGTCGGATTGCCAAATGGGCGGTTAAACTCAGCGAATACGATGTTGAGTACAAAGGCCGACCTGCCGCTAAATCCCAAGTTTTGGCAGATTTCTTGATCGAGTTGGTTCCCAAGCTAATTGCTACCGATGTACCCATCCAGTGGACCCTGTTCGTCGTCGGATCATCCTCTCGTCATGGATCCGGCATCGGCATCAAACTCGAGTCACCAACTGGTGAAGTGCTAGAGCAGTCATTCCGTTTGGCGTTCCTGGCCTCAAACAATGAAGCTGAATATAAAGCCCTGATCGCCGGACTCAAGTTGGCAAGGGGTGTTGGAGCAACAAGCATCCGAGCACACTGCGACTCACAGCTCGTGGCCAACCAATTCAGCGGCGAGTACGAGGCCAAAAACGAACGTATGGATGCCTACCTTAGACTTGTCAAAGACTTGGCCGCTGAGTTTGACGAATTCAGCCTCACAAAAATACCCTGAGGAGAGAATATCTCTGCCGACGCACTCGCTGCTCTAGCATTGACTTCTGATCCAACTCAACGACTCGTTATACCACTGGAAAGCATCGAGCATCCCAGCATCGCCCTTCCTAGGGGAATCGCTCTAACTGGAGACGCCCACACAACCGAGCTCAATCACGCGGACGAACAAGAAACAACGGACCATCTCCCTCCATCACCCGCTGGACCAATCTCACCAGATTGGCAAACCGAGATACTCGCGTACATAGAGAACGGGGCGACCCCAACTGACAGATGGGAAGCTCGGCGTCTTAAAAGAAAATATGCATGATATGTTCGACTCAACGATGGTCTATATAGATGGAGCTCCTCCGGAGTCCTCCTAACTTGTCTGCACGGGGATGAAACGATCGGAGAAATGAAGGAGCTACATGAAGGTGCGGGAGGAAACCATTCCAATGGCCGAGCTCTCGCAATAAAAATCAGAAACCAAGGCCATTTTTGGCTAACGATGCTCAAAGATTGCGAAAAATTCGCAGCACGATGCAAACAATGCCAACGACACGCTCCAATGATACACCTTCCCGCCAAGCTCCTCAACACGGCGACCGCACCTTACCCATTTATGCGGTGGGCAATGGACATCGTAGGACCCATGCCCTGATCTCGAGGAAAAGCGTACATACTCATAATGACAGACTACTACACTAAGTGGGTCGAAGCCAAATCCTACAAGAATATCCATGCCGACGACGTGAGAAAGTTCGTTTGGAAGTTCATTATCTGCCGCCACGGGCTCCCATATAAGATCGTCACACACAATGGCCCACAATTCATCACGAGACTTTTTGACGACTTCTGCACTAAATGACGAATAAGGCTGAACAAGTCGACACCACGGTACCCTCAAGGCAACGGGCAAGCCGAGGCAACAAATAAAGCAATAATTGACGGCCTAAAGAAGCGGCTCGGTGCAAAAAAAAGACTCAAAGCAGACGAGCTCGATGGCATCCTATGGAGTCATCGTACGACACCATGCACCGCGACCAGCCGAACGCCGTTCTCCTTATCTCACGGCATGGAAGCGATGGCCCCATCCGAGGTCGGGATTCCAACTCTTCGCCGATCATTGCTCGTACACAACTCCGCTCTCAACGACGATATGCACCGAACAGAGGAAGACTTTTTTGAAGAACAGCGTAACAATGCCCTTGTACGGATACAAAATTACCAGCAACTCGCCTCCAAATATTACAACAAGAAAGTGAAGGGACGACACTTCAACGAGGGAGACTTAGTACTTCGCAAAGTGTTCGAAAACACCGCGGAAGAAAACGCCGGAAAACTTGGCGCACACTGGGAAGGCCCTTACCTCATCTCAAAAATCGTCAAACCCGGTGTCTATGAGCTAGCCACAATGAATGGCGAGGCTGTCCTGCGCTCGTGGAACACGATGAACCTCAAGCGTTTCCACTACTAATGCTCCCGACCTAAATTTCCTTTTCTGTGTAACAATCCAGCCTGACCGAACTACGATTGGCTTGATCCCCCTGATTGGGGGTACGTAGGCAGCCTTTTCCCACGGCGCAGCTATGATATAAATATACTATATTTTCACAATAAAAAAAAAACATGAGTTCTCACTCGCAAATATCCCGCGCACAAACTATAAGCGCGAAGCCGAGTTCTCACTCGCAAATAACCCGCGCACAAACCTTTAGCGCGAAGCCGAGTTCTCACTCGCAAATATCCCGCGCACAAACTATAAGCGCGAAGAGGAGTTCTCACTCGCAAATATCCCGCGCACAAACTTTAAGCGCAAAGCCAAGTTTTCACTCGCATTCCTCCCGCGGACAAACCTTAAGCATGAAGACGAGTTTTCACTCGCATCTCTCCCGCGCACAAATCTTAAGTGTGAAGCCAAGTTTTCACTTGCATCTCTCCCGCGCACAAACCTTAAGCGTGAAGCCGAGTTTTCACTTGCATCTCTTCTACGCACAAACTTATAAGCGTATAGCCGAGTATTCACTCGCATACCTCCCATACAAACACGTGACCGAATTCATCCTCACATCTCTCACTAGGTCGAAGAAAAGCAATTTGAGTTTGGCAACAATAATTTTTCATTAATAACATCTGGTTACAACGACCTACTAAATCTACTACAAATCTACTACAAATCTAAACAAAAAGAAGAAAAGCCGAACAACATGGCCTACTACAAAAAAAGGGGATAACACTGACGCTCGCACTTCGGCCGCATCCTCCCACGTGAACATCTGAAGATTCGTCCCATACGGACTTTCATACAGACGGTGGCGACCGACCTGGCGTCACAGGGCAGCATCTTCAGACACTTCAAAATCTGAAGGTAACAGGTCGGGCCTTGAGATTGGCCTTGAGCTCGGCCTCATATTTGGCTTTGTCATCCGCGACTTTAGCCAACAAGCCATCTGGAACGGCGATCCCTTCCTTGTTCCGAAGAGTCTCGAGGTATCGTCGTAGGCCCCAAGCTTGAGTGAAGAGGGCTTTGGGACGCTCAAGCTGCTTACGAGCCTCCAGATTGTCCTGAACTAGATGAATTTGGGCGGCACTCTTGGCCTTGTTTGCCTGGAAGCGTCTGACGACCTCATCCCTCTCTTTTTCGAGCAGATCCCCTTTCTCCCTGTGACGTAGATTCTCTGCTTCGAGTACATCAAACTCTGCACGTGCGATGACTGCCTCAGACTTGCCCTTCTCGAGCTCGGCCTCTAGATGAGCTACCTGAGCCATGTTCTCATAATCAGGTCAGAGCAAATCTTAGCGAGCTCGGCCTCCAAGTTAGCTTCCCGACGCCGCAACTTGTCACCTTCAGCAGCCAGTTTAGCAGTTTTCTTCTGCTCTTCGTCTCGGCTGCCTTAATTCCTACCCATGTCGCAAAGTTCTCTGCTTCTTCCTTCGCGATCTTGACCTGCGTATAACATGCACGAGCCAGGTCGGCGAGCGCTCTCCCCATCTGAGAGCAACATAGGACAGAAGTTTAAAAAGAAACTCATGAGAAATCATATGAAAACATAAAGAATTTTACCCCGAGCTTACCTGCACAAAGGAGTGGGACGCACAGATAAACGATGATGGCGCCGCCATCTCCTAAACCCACGGCACAGACCCCATGGTACATGAAATTGCCCTCACCAGCTCGGCGCAGTCGGGGACACTCTCGAAGATGGGCTTTGATGACCGAGAGTAGGTGAAGGAAAAGCCGTGCTCATCTCCACCCGCGCTGCCACCTCGATCGCCCACGCTTACGGAGGAGAATGCAGTTTTCTGTCTTTTAGAGGAGCGTTCCCTCGAGCTCCTCTTCGATCTCTTCCCCTTAGCCTTCTCCCTATGAGCTCGATCTTCCTCAGCCTGTTCAGCGGAGACAGGATCCACTTCTTCAGTAGGCGGCACCTCAGCAACAACCGGAACATGCTCCACAGTGGCGGTCCTAACCTCGTCAGCTCCGGTTCCGACCTCATCAGATGGATTAATCTCCACAAAACCCGGAGTCGGTATGATCCCTTCAGCTTGAGGACTCTGCGCAGGACCAGTAGAGCTTGGGATCGCCTCAGCCGCAGAAGGAAGGTCCTCATCCCCGAGATCGGTTTCAGCCCGAGTTTCAGGATCATCATGACCTCCAGCCTCTTCTTGCATTTCAGCCCCTTCCTGAGCTCTTTGGCGTAGTCGAGGTTGTCGTACCACATCTTCAGAAGTCTCCCTGAAAGAGAAAGGGTGAGTAAAAAGAAGAACAGAGTAAAAACTAAACGAATCATGAATGAGCAGACAAGAGCGCGAACTCACCAGATGCCACGTCTTCCCGAGCTTTACGAACTCTTGCCTCGGACACTTCCTTCCAAGAAACGTTTGCTAGCTGGAGAGTACCGAGCGCCGCTACGAACTCGTCTGACCGATAAGCACTAGTCTTGTGTTTCGCTGAAAGAAAAAGCAAAGAGTTAGTAGTCGGGAGTAAGAAAAAAGGAGTTTCAAACCGACCTAAACAGACGGGGCTCTACCGGGCTTAAGGTTCCAGACTGGATTCACTACCAATCTTTACGAAGAAGTAGCGCATCTGCCACTCGTCAATCTTACTGGGTTTCCCTATCAAGATTTTCTACCCGAGATTGAAAGCAGCGTAGAAAGTCCCAGCGTACCCTGAGTTCTTTTTATGAGTAGTCAGAGACTCAAACATCTGGTCGGTAAGCTCGATCCCGTGCTCAGCAGCAAGGACATAAGAGGCTACCATGTTCTGCACGGTAGTTGGGCAGACCTGTGAAAACGCCAAGTCTCGAGCCTGGCAGTATCGTACGAACACCTCGGGAAGGGGAAACCAAAGGTGCAGCCTCCTGAAGAAGCTTTCATACAAGCACACGAAACCCGGAGGAGGGGACCAGAGCCGATCTCCCGACTTAGGGACCCTGAACTCACACGCCGAGAACATCTCTTTCAGCGGGTTTAGAGACTCCCACTTAGTCCACGTCGGGAAGCCTCCTTCTCTAAACGAAAGCTTCCTGCCCTTCGGAGCCTTTGGAACCCTCTGGGCAGCAACCGCCCTAGGTTTTCCACCTCGACCTTGATTGCGACTAACTATAATGACTTTCTCAGGTGCAGGAGCAGAAGTGGGAGTCGGTGTTGATGAAGAAGCTCCTGCGCAACCAGCTTGGTCTACTCTTACTCGGTCTACTCTTTGATGAGTGATAGGATTTGAAGCCGAGGTGTGTGTCCCCGTACTACGAACTCGGTCTCCTTGAAGAGCACTAGGGTTCGGCATAGACGTAGAAGCTTCTGCACCATGATCCGTTCTCTGACCAACAGCAGGGATCGATGCAGACGTAGTCGCCCCCGTGCTTCGTCGTCCTCGTCGAACAATATGATCACGGGAGCCGGAGACACGGCCTCAGAATTCGAAGAGCCTCTGAATCGCCTAGCAGACTCGGAGTTGGAGTTTGATTCAGCCTGAATTCTGTCAAACAAATCAGACATGATTACCGGAGGAAGGAGAAGGCGGATGGGCAAAGTGAATGATCCCGGAGAGCCTCGGTGAAAGAAAAATGCAGAAATAAGCAGAGAAGAGACGATGCACCTGTTCGAGGACTGGTGATCATCGGAAATACAGATATCTAGGTCAGTCGAAGGTAGTCACCGGAAAACAAGACTGCGGCGGAGTAAGGAGAAAAAGATGAAAGAAGCTCGCGACTGGAAATATCGGCGAGAGAAAGGTGAAGAGAGAAAGTTCAATCGTTTAGAGTGATTGCAAAAGTGAAGAGAGGAAAGACGAAAAATGCGTTTATTAAAAGGTGACCTCGAGATCCGAGTTCGTTTCACCATAAGAAAGCGACACGTGGCGACGCAACGCGGGAAACCTAATCGATACGCCATATGGATTTGACACGTGGCTAGGGCGCGGGAATCAGAAATGCAAATGATTACGTCCTGCGGCAAACTTCACGCGCGGACGCAAACCGTAGCTTTCCCACGCATACGCTCACCCGACGGTCATTGTTAGGAAAATGAAGCGAGAGGTCGGGATCCGAACAATTTCTCTTAAGGAATTGTTTATCTTTACAAAGAATGCGCCGGGCTGAATGATATATCATGGTTTTTACCCATTTTTAGCCATGATATAAGTCCTTTTTGTTGAGTCTTTTCTTTAGTTTTAGAGTCTTTCAGGTTCTTTTCAAGTTATAGGCGCTATGGAGCTAATTGGAGGATCTGGGAAGCTTTTGAAGCAATCTGGAGTTGAAGCCGTTCGGGAACAAGCTCAGCATCGATCGACACTGATGAGCATCGATCGACACGATTCGTTTGGAAGAACCACATCAAAGAACCTGGCATCGATCGATGCCACTTACAGCATCGGTCGATGCCAGTGACCGAAACGCCAACAAACCCAAGATTGTCCAGAAGTTTTTCTTATTTTTCGAGATAACTCCAAAACGTTTTGATTAGCTATTTAATTAGGTTTTACAGCCTCCAGAAGAACACCTTGTGATATTCTGGAGATAGAGTTTTCTGCAATTGAGTTTTTTGGAGAAGAACTCTTGAACCTCTTTGTATTCTTACTCTATTTCATTGTTTTATATGATATCTATTCTATTCATGATGTTTATTGCTTTCACCATGTCTGAGTAGCTTCCCTGTTAGGATTAGGGTTGCTTAAAGGTATTTGATGAATTATTAGATCTGGATTAATTGTTAGGGAATAATCTATAGAGTTTTTCACCTAGACTTGAGATTAATGCTTATTTTAGCCTCGCGAACTAGAATCTGATTTTAGGTTGTTTGATTGGCACGAAAGTGTGATTGATTGCATGATCTAGTGTTTGGTGAGCAAAAGCCCTATTCGCAAAGAAATTTGGTTTAGGGATTTTGTGAACAATTGAACTTGAACTTTAATGCTTGTTTAAATTGATAGAATTCGCAAAGAAATTTGGAATTCTAGGTTTAGGCATAGATAGTTTTCGCAACGACAGTTGGTTTACTTTTTATCTGTGATTCAAGTTTAAAAGCAGAGCTTAATTTATTCCTGACAATTGATTTGATTTGATAATTCTGATTTGCATGCAGGTTTCCCTAGGCCTAGCGTTTTCCTCCACTGATTAACTACTTGTTTTAATTGTTTTGTTGTCTTTAATTTCATCTATTCTACTTAGCTTAATTTATATTCCTGAATCTATTGAGTGTCATCTTGAGTCCTTGTGGATTGACCCCTAGAATACTATAGCGACTGCTTAGATACTTTAGGGTATTAGATTTGAGCATATCAAATTTTGGCGCCGTTGCCGGGGACTCTAATTTCACCATTAGATTACGGTTTAGAATTTCGACTAAGTGTTGAGCATCGATCGATACCCCTCATTATCGATCGATACTCGTTACTTTCGTCACTTACGCATTTTGTCTTTGTGTTTCAGGTGTATGCAGCATCGAGAGACCAGAGGAAGCAAGAACAAGCAGTTGATCAACCTATCTAACGAAGAACTAGCTGAATTAGAGCGTACAATCAGAAAGCAAAAGAAACAAGCTGAGATGAATCACCCGATTGTGCTTGCTCGTGATGAGGCTAGGGTTTTGAGAGATCAGGAGGGTCACCTGTGTGACGCGCAAGGACAGAGAATTGATGCAGAAGGTAACATTATTGCCCCTGCACCGGTTGCTAATATGGTTATCCCACCAGCTGTGCGTGGGAATGTTGGGAATGCTCAGGGTAATCGCGCCA